>CAMZMU010000043.1:59938387-60117358 GCA_947311845.1 Poa pratensis | reverse complement strand
GCGAAGCTTCAGCGAGTGCCTCGTCCACCTCTTCCTCTTCAGCATTTTCTGTAGGAGAAGTGGTAGCCGATGGAAGGGGCGACTCATCGGCTCCCTTTGATGGCACATCTTGCACTCCTGCACCTCTGTCTTCAGTCGGGCCGTTCTCTGGAAGGGAGGCAGAGTAGACGTAGTCGAGTGGCCCTGTATGTCATAAACATGAAATGAAAGTCAGACAAACCAGCAAAATGGCAACGCAAAGAGACAACAAAACTCGATAGATTCACTAACCTCTGGCAAAGGATTGTCAGCCCCATAAGGAGTGACAGGGCAGTCGACGTTGCAGGGCTCGCTGGCTTTTGTGCTGGTGATGGATCGCACATGTGACACAGCTCGCTCTTTGACAGCTCCTCCTTGTTCATTCGAGTGGAGTCGAGAGGACCTTCATACTGCCACATAGTGTGAGCTCGCGCGCGGAGCGGCCACACCCGCATCTTCACAAAGGTGGCCAGAAGATGCACACCAGTGACGCTGTTTAGCAGTCCTCCAATCGTCTCCAGCAGAGGCGCCGCTTCCGCCATTTCTTCAGTCGAAAGCTCATGGTCCCAGGCCTTCGTCCTAGCGGCTATACCACAGTCGAAATGCTGGGACCCCTTCCTGGTCGACGAGCACATAAAACCACCTTTTCCTCCACCCTTGCGCCGAGTCGACTGGCTTCAGGGCAAAGTATCGGGTGTGGCTGCGCACTTGGATCTGAAGGCCTCCAACTGGATAGGTTCGGCCGCCTCAGTTGTTGGGCCGGACCATGAAGATAGACTTCCAAAGGGCCCAGCTGGGGGCAACTCCCAGGAAGCACTCGCACAATACCATAAAACAGGCAATGTGCATAATGCCGTTCGGGGTGAGATCATGGATCTGCACCCCGTAGGCGAACAGCAAGCCACGAACAAAGTCGTGGAGGGGAAAAGACAGACCCCTAGCAAAAACTCCGCAAAACATACGCGCTCATTTGCGCGAGGCTCGGGGAGTACCTCTTTCGATGGCGCATGGATAGTAAGCTGGTCCGCCGGCGGCAGCAGCAGTCCGTCCTCGCGGAACTTCTCGAGTTGTGCCGCCTTGATCGTGGACTTCATCCAGTCGCTGTCGCTTTTCTTGAGGTCGACGGCAGACGCAGATGCGCTTGCCGCAGTTTTCTTCCCCTTCAAAGCGGCCGCGTCGGTCGCGGGCGCGTCGGCGGCAGCTTTCCTCTTGGGCACCATGGTTTGTGGTGGCTAGAGAGTGAATACGGAGCTCGGACGCAATAACAATGGAGGTGGAGCAAGAGGAAGACGATGGAACAGGGGCGGCGCGCAGAGCAAATGGCAAGTAAAAATAATTCCAGCGCCGTCCCTCCTATTTACCACAGATCAAAATCGATCATAGCCGTTAAAATCGCAATCGTGCGCTCCGCACGCAACCCACCGTACATGTGGCAGGCGCAGAGGGCAACCGTCGCAGGCCACTCCGCCCACTACGCACGCAAAAATAGGAGCCATCATCACGCCTGCGTAAAAAGTGGGCCAGAGTGGTCAAATCAAAGTCCAAACGGCACTGTCGTTCGGTCAGCGCTGCACAAATGAGCCCACCTATGTGTCACGTCCCATCTATCACAGCATAACGCACGCCACCGTGTGTCAGGAAGCGCAGTCGCCATAAACGTCATCCCTGACGTCATTACAAGGATCTGTTCAGAAATACAATCGAATCTGCCCAACGCATATTGGTCATTCGACTGCTTTGTTTGGTTCGGGTGTGAAAAATCAATGTTAAAGCAAAATTGGTCACTCGACCGTTCCTTCGACTGAGTCATATTACTCCCATCGGGAGCATATTCAAAATTCTTTGACTGGAGATGCTCAAGATAAAATGATTTTGAGATTATCCTCTATTACAAGCAATACAGTATAATCTCGGGGGCTACTCCCATCGGGAGCACTGTCGTGCACCCGATAGAATTACGGCAAAAATTTCTTCGATTAACATATGCAAGGTGAGAGGATCTGAGATTATCCTCCATTGTGAGCAATAAAGCTCAATCTCGGGGGCTACTCCCATCGGGAGCGCTGTCGCGCACCCGATAGAATAACAACAAAGTGTCAGTCGACAAATATTTTGACTCAGTTCATATACAAAATCATACTCGAAAAATCCCCGAGTTGCGTCCGCCGCAAATACGTCGGATGCTGCACGCATAGTGCAAACGTAAGACCCGCCGAACTTTTGAGCTGGGCTAAGGACCGTTCCAGCAACGTAAGTCCTTATACTTTCCGTGTCAGCAGACATGTGACACGTGCATTTTATATCATCATTTATATAACTTTTAGTATCATACTAGAATGTTATTTGCATGATTATATGATTGTTTCTACATGTTTTAGATGATTTTGGGGACTTTCATACAAAGTCCTTATTTTTGGTATTTAATTTCTGGGAGGCAGAAAACCTCCTTTTTCTTGTCTTTAATGTTTCGGGAGCTACAGGAACTCAAATAATAAAACGAAAAATACTGCGTCAGTTTTTCATCGGGAGAAAGGCAGAGGGAGGAAGACCGAAGAGAGGAGAGCCACGAGGGCCAAATGGGGGTGGCCCACGCGGCCCATGTACCTGGCCGCGTGGGACCCACCAAAAGGTGCCTCGGGCACCTCCTCGCCTGGGGCTTTTTATCGACGCCTTCGTCTCGCCCGAAAAGTAACGCCCTAATTTTTCCAAGTCCATCCGAGGTCGCGGCGGCGGCGAAACTCCTGATCCCTTCCGAGGGGGGTCAGATCCTGCTGCTCCGGAACTTCGGAGGAGGGGGAAATCATCGTCATTGTCATCTCTCAAGAGTACGCCAAAGGCGTACCTTACTTTTATAGAAGGCAGAAGTTTAGTACAAGATCATACCCTAATCACAAGCGAAGAGGGCAGAGAAAGGAGCCAGAGCTCACTCCAAAAAGACTCCAAAAAAGACTCAAAAACACTAAGGCCTAATCTCACGTGATGGCTGTGAAAACTCCAGCCACCCCTCTCCTAGCTACACACCTGGTGGCAAACTCATCAGCTATCAAGTCGAGCATAGCCGAAACTCCTCTTTGTTGTCTCGGATTGTTAAAAACCCAGGCATTCCTGTTCTTCCAAATACTCCAGCAAGTGAGTATCACCAGAGCATCAAAATTCTTGCGTGTCTTGGCAGTAAAGTTCAGTATGGACGCACTCCACCAAACCTGTAAGTTACAATGCTCTGTCGGGCCAGGTACACAATGTTGAGGCGATGAAAACCTCCATGCCAGACTTGCCTTGCAAAACTGCATTGGGTGAATAGATGCTCCACCTTATCCTCCTCCTGCAAGCATACAAAGCAACTAGATGTTTGGTCCTGCAGACCATGCCTCTCCTCCTTGGCGTCATCGTCATCACCTCTCCTCCTTGGCGTGGGAGGAGGCATCTACATCATCACCCCCATCAAGACCAGCACCATCACCATCATCATCACCGTGATCCACTCCGTTCCCCTCGCAGTTTGAGAGTTGCTATACCCTAGATACTTGTCTTGTGCTACTATTCATGTTTGTGATTGAGTACTTGTCATTATTTGGTAGTGAAGTTATAATTTCAGATTGTGTTGTACCACTTATGCCACTGATTATGATCATGTTCGCACGTTGTGAGTAGTTCCCGTATGTTCCTGAGGGCATAGGATGAATTGGCATTGATTTATATATGACATGTGTTGGTATTTTGTCAAGAGTTTATCTTTTATGTGATTCTATGATGGTGTTGTGCGAACGTCGACTGCACAACACGGTCCACTGAAGCCGGCGCCTCCAGGAGCAAGACTTTTGTGCAGTACTAAATAGGTAGAAGAAGACCACGCAATGAAGCTGGGCGAAGAGGAAGGTGAAGAACCGGCGGCCGTCAAGCAGGAACCACAGGGCTCCGTCGACGGTGCAGCAGGCGTCACCGGTTTTTTTTTTCCTTTAGCCCTCATTACAAACGGTCAAAAACTAATCTCCGTATCTGATGTAAAGACTAAAGGCAACGGTTATATATTATGCCCGTTGCTAAACTTATTGCAAACGATAAAAATCTCCGTTGCCATTGTGAGGCTTCACATCAGTGACATAGACGGGGACACGGACCCTTTCTCCGTTGCCGAAGGGGTTTTTGGCCGTTTCCGATGTGTCGTTCTGTACTAGTGTATATACCCCTCTCTGCCGATCTAATCTCGCACCACATAGTAGGTAGGTATGGTGGACACAAATGGCATGGGTTTTGGCTCAAGTTTTGGATGCACGAGAAGCATTCCCTCTCAGTACAGAGTTTAGGCTAGCAAGGTTGTTTGAAGCAAACACAAGTATAAACCGGTACAGCAAGAATCACATAAAAACATATTGCAAGTATTATAAGACTCTACACTGTCTTCCTTGTTGCTCAAACATTTTACCAGAAAATATCTAGACCTTAGAGAGAACAAATATGCATCCCAAGTCTCAACAAGCTCTACGGTAGTTCTCCACTACTAGGCTTTAACTACATGATGCAAGAGCTTAAACATGATCTACTTGAGAGCTCAAAACAATTGCAAAGCATCAAATCAAAACAAGACAATGATCTACAAGAATGCATATGTCTTTTCCAATACCAACTACTACATGTAGCATTTTCTTTCTTCCAAACAAACACCAATCAATTTATTTAAACATAAACTCTCCAAATGATAATATAATGCAGCAAGAGAGTATTTATAAACAATGCTAACAGCTCGAAGAGATGCATGAAAAACAGGAGCTAAAAGCACTGCAGTAGCTAGTTAAGAATACTCAACAAATATAAGTGAAGAACATGAGTATTCATATGAAAAAGCGGAGCGTGTCTCTCTCCCACACAAGGATTGCTAGGATCCGAATTTATTCAAAACAAACAAAAATAAAAGCACACAGACGCTCCAAGTAAAGCGCATAAGATGTGAAAGAATTAAAATATAGTTTCACTAGAGATGACCTGATAAGTTGTTGATGAAGAAGGGGATGCCTTGGGCATCCCCAAGCTTAGACGCTTGAGTTCTCTGAATATGGTTGGGATGAACCACGGGGGCATCCCCAAGCTTAGGCTTTTCACTCTTCTTGATCATATAATATCACCCTTCTCGCTTGATCCTTGAAAACTTCCTTCACACCAAACTCAAGACAGTTCTCATTAGAGGGTTAGTGCATAATCAAAAATTCTCATATTCTGTAATGATACAATCAATCCCAAAGCTTCTGGACATTAGCTACAGCCACCAATGCTTTGTGGAGCAAAGAAATCCACACAAACACAGTAAAAGAGCGAATGCAAAACAAAAGGCAGAATCTGTCAAAAACAGAACAGTCTGGAATGACGAATTTTTTCGAGGCACTTAATTGCTAGATGGATCTGGCCTAAAATAATGAAAGTTGCGTACATATCTCAGGAATATGCGTGATTTTTCTCAGAATTTTTGAATTTTCTACAGGGAGATAAGCTCAAATCCGTGACAGCTAAAAATCTGTCACTGCGCAGAAATCCAAATCTTGCATCAACTTTCAATATAGAACTTTACTTGGCACAACATGCGATAAAATAAAGATACAAAGGAGTTGCTACAGAAGTAACAAAACTCCCTGACTCAAAACAAAAAGAAAAGCAAAAATAACAGAAAATAAAAACAATGGGTTGTCTCCCATAAGCGCTTTTCTTTAAAGCCTTTTAGCTAGGCATGATTTTGATTATGCTCTCATATGTATAAGAGTTGAATAAGAGAGAATCGAAAAGCAAATACCAAACACATTTAAGTCTAACCCACTTCCTATGCAAAGAATCTTGTAAGAAAACAAATTATTGATGCATGAAGTACTAGCATAGAAAGACAAAACAAGTGCAACTTCAAAATTTTCAACATAAAGAGAGAAGACTTAATATTATTGAGATATATGAATCCATGCCTCCCTCTCTCATAAGGACCAGTAGGTCTTAAAGTACCCAGCAAATAAAAGCAAATCAAGAGAAAGCTCAAAACCTTCATCATAAAGAGAGGTGTTTTAGTAACATGAAAATTTCTACAACCATATTTTCCTCTCTCAAATAATTTTCAGTAGCATCATGAACAAAATTAACAATATAGCTATCACATAAAGCATTCTTATCATGATCCACATGCACAAAAGTATCATTACTCTCCACATAAGCATAATCATTTTATTAGTAATAGTGAGAGTAAAAGTATCACAACCATCATTGTATTCATCATAAATAGGAGGCATAGAATAATCAAAATGATTTTTATCCTCAATAGTAGATGGACTGAGAATATCATATTCATCATTGTAAACATCATATATAGGAGGCTTATCATAATCAACATAAACTATATCCTCAATAGTAGGTGGACTGAAAATATCACAATGATTATAATCATCATATATTGGAGGCAAAGTATCATGAAAGCAAATTTCCTCCTTAAATCTTGGGGGACTAAAAATATCATATTCATCACAACTAGCTTCCCCAAGCTTAGACTTTTCCATAGCATTGGCAATAATGGTGTTCAAAGAATTTATAGTAATACCATTGCTACCATCATGCAAACAAGCCTCCATAGGTTTTTTAATTTTCTCTTCAAAAGCATCATGTCCTAATTCATATAAAGTTCATAAAGATCTCTAATTTTTTTGTTGTTTTCCATTAAGCCTAACTAGTGAAAATAAAAACAAGAAACAAAAAGAAATAATTGCAGAATCTAAAGGAGATACCTTCCAACGCTTACCTCCCCGGCAACGGCGCCAGAAAATAGCTTGATGTCTACGCACGCTTCTATTCTTGTAGACAGTGTTGGGCCTCCAAGAGCAGAGGTTTGTAGAACAGCAGCAAGTTTCCCTTAAGTGAATCACCCAAGGTTTATCGAACTCAGGGAGGTAGAGGTCAAAGATATTCCTCTCAAGCAACCCTGCAATTAAGATACAAGAAGTCTCTTGTGTCCCCAACACCCAATACACTTGTCAGATGTATAGGTGCACTAGTTCGGCGAAGAGATAGTGAAATACAAGTAATATGGATGATTATAAGTAGCAATTGCAATCTGGAATAAAAATGGCAGCAAGCAAACATGTAGCAGAACTTGATGTAAACGGTGTTTCAATGCTTAGAAACAAGGCCTAGGGATCATACTTTCACTAGTGGTACTCTCAACATGTTAGCACAACTGAATGCAAGTAAATGATACTCGGGATTATTCTCCTTCTTGATAACACAAGAGTACTATGTGTAGGGCTGCAAAAGCACTCCTCAAAGTCTGAGTAAACAAACACCACAATTCCCAAGAATAAACCATGATAAATGTCTAAATTATTCATAGAGTCACACAAGTACCCACACTGTCACCTTGATACCGTGTTGTCACAATGACTCCAGAAACTAGATACAATCACTTGAGTAGCATAAACATTACATATGAATTCAGCGATACTAGCAATACTCATGATCACATAAAGATCACACCATGGGAGAGAGAGATAAACCACATAGCTACCGGTAGAGCCCTCAGCCTCGGGGGAGACTACTCACACATGGTCATGGTGAGCACACTTGATGGAGAGGTTGATGAAGAGGTGCAGCCCGGAGAGGAGACGGAAGCCCGCAGCAGCCACGGCGCGGTGGCGGCGGCCCGTGGAGGCGGCGGCTGCCCTTGGTGATGGAGATGGAGATGGAGTTGAGGAGGTTCTCCTCCCCAAGATGGCTGCTGGGGAGGAGGAAAATTCGTGGTATATGACAGGATATTTTACGGTTTTTGCGTTAGAGAGAATAAATAGGCCAAAGTACGCTGGTCAGAGCCTCCCAAGGTGGGCTCCTCACACCACGGCGCGGCAGAGGGCCCTCCCGCGCCACCATATGAGGAGGATGGCCCATGGGCCTCCTCCTTCTCCCCTTTGGACTCCGTGTACATGTCGGGAAAATAGGAACTTCGCCTTTTGTTTCGTCCAATTCCGAGAATATTCGCAGAAGTACTTTTCTGGAACCAAAAACAGCAGAAAACAGGGAACTGGCACTGTGGCATCTTGTTAATAGGTTAGTCCCAGAAAATGCATAAAAGTGATATGAAGTGTATAAAACATGTAGCAATTGGTATAATATAAGCATGGAACATCAGAAATTATGGATACGTTGGAGACGTATCAAGCATCCCCAAGCTTAGTTCTACTCGTCCTCGAGTAGGTAAAACGATAACAACAAATAATTTCTGAGGAGACATGCTTTCACACAATCTTGATCAATATATTGCAAGGCTCATGTCATGAATGAAGTGACTCAAAGCAATGTCTATAGTTTGCTAACAAATAGATAAAGAGTAAACAATGAATCATATAAGCAAAAACTTTTCATGAATAGTACTTTCAAGACAAGCATCAAAAAGTTTTGCATAAGAGGTAACTCATAAAGCAATAGATTCAAAGTAAAAGGCATTGAAGCAACACAAAGGATGATTAAGTTTCAGCAATTGCTTTCAACTTGTAACATGTATATCTCATGGATAGTTGTCAACATAAAGCAATATAACAAGTGCAATAAGTAAACATGTAAGAATCAATGCACACAAAGTTGACACAAGTGTTTGCTTCTAAGATAGAAAGGAGTAGGTAAACTGACTCAACATAAAGTAAAAGATAGGCCCTTCGCAGAGGGAAGCAGGGATTAAATCATGTGCTAGAGCTTTTTAAGTTTTGAAAGCATATAGAGAGCACAAAATAAGTATTTGAGAGGTGTTTGTTGTTGTCAACGAATGGTAGTGGGCACTCTAACCCCCTTGTCAACCAGACTTTCAAGAGCGGCTCCCATGAAGGACGTTATCTCTACCAGCAAGGTAGATCATCCCTCTTCTCTTTTGTTTACACATGTATTTTAGTTTCTTTATAGATGACACTCCTCCCAACCTTTTGCTTACACAAGCCATGGCTAACCGAATCCTCGGGTGCCTTCCAACATTCACATACCATGGAGGAGTGTCTATTTGCAAATTAAGTTGCTTACTGATAAATCAGGGCAAAACATGTGAAGAGAATTATTAATGAAAGTTGTAATTAATTGGGGCTGGGCACCCCGTTGCCAGCTCTTTTTGCAAATTATTGGATAAGCGGATGTATATGCCACTAGTCCATTGGTGAAAGTCTGTCAGAAGTAAATGACAAGATTGAAAGATAAAACACCACATACTTCCTCATGAGCTATAAAACATTGACACAAATAAGGAGTAATAAAGTTTTGAATAGTTTAAAGGTAGCACATGAAGTATTTACTTGGAATGGCAGGAAATACCACATAGTAGGTAGGTATGGTGGACACAAATGGCATGGGTTTTGGCTCAAGTTTTGGATGCACGAGAAGCATTCCCTCTCAGTACAGAGTTTAGGCTAGCAAGGTTGTTTGAAGCAAACACAAGTATAAACCGGTACAGCAAGAATCACATAAAAACATATTGCAAGTATTATAAGACTCTACACTGTCTTCCTTGTTGCTCAAACATTTTACCAGAAAATATCTAGACCTTAGAGAGAACAAATATGCATCCCAAGTCTCAACAAGCTCTACGGTAGTTCTCCACTACTAGGCTTTAACTACATGATGCAAGAGCTTAAACATGATCTACTTGAGAGCTCAAAACAATTGCAAAGCATCAAATCAAAACAAGACAATGATCTACAAGAATGCATATGTCTTTTCCAATACCAACTACTACATGTAGCATTTTCTTTCTTCCAAACAAACACCAATCAATTTATTTAAACATAAACTCTCCAAATGATAATATAATGCAGCAAGAGAGTATTTATAAACAAGTGCTAACAGCTCGAAGAGATGCATGAAAAACAGGAGCTAAAAGCACTGCAGTAGCTAGTTAAGAATACTCAACAAATATAAGTGAAGAACATGAGTATTCACATGAAAAAGCGGAGCGTGTCTCTCTCCCACACAAGGATTGCTAGGATCCGAATTTATTCAAACAAAACAAAAATAAAAGCACACAGACGCTCCAAGTAAAGCGCATAAGATGTGAAAGAATTAAAATATAGTTTCACTAGAGATGACCTGATAAGTTGTTGATGAAGAAGGGGATGCCTTGGGCATCCCCAAGCTTAGACGCTTGAGTTCTCTGAATATGGTTGGGATGAACCACGGGGGCATCCCCAAGCTTAGGCTTTTCACTCTTCTTGATCACATAATATCACCCTTCTCGCTTGATCCTTGAAAACTTCCTTCACACCAAACTCAAGACAGTTCTCATTAGAGGGTTAGTGCATAATCAAAAATTCTCATATTCTGTAATGATACAATCAATCCCAAAGCTTCTGGACATTAGCTACAGCCACCAATGCTTTGTGGAGCAAAGAAATCCACACAAACACAGTAAAAGAGCGAATGCAAAACAAAAGGCAGAATCTGTCAAAAACAGAACAGTCTGGAATGACGAATTTTTTCGAGGCACTTAAGTTGCTCAGATGGATCTGGCCTAAAATAATGAAAGTTGCGTACATATCTCAGGAAGATGCGTGATTTTTTCAGAATTTTTGAATTTTCTACAGGGAGAAAGCTCAAATTCGTGACAGCTAAAAATCTGTACTGCGCAGAAATCCAAATCTTGCATCAACTTTCAATATAGAACTTTACTTGGCACAACAATGCGATAAAATAAAGATACAAAGGAGTTGCTACAGAAGTAACAAAACTCCTTGACTCAAAACAAAAGAAAAGCAAAAATAACAAAATAAAAACAATGGGTTGTCTCCCATAAGCGCTTTTCTTTAAAGCCTTTTAGCTAGGCATGATTTTGATATGCTCTCATATGTATAAGAGTTGAATATAAGAGAGCATCAAAAGCAAATACCAAACACATTTAAGTCTAACCCACTTCCTATGCAAGGAATCTTGTAAGAAAACAAATATGAAGCAAAGTGACTAGCATAGAAAGCAAAACAAGTGCAACTTCAAAAATTTCAACATAAAGAGAGAGACTTAATATTATTGTGATATATGAATCGTGTCTCCCTCTCTCATAAGGACCAGTAGGTCTTAAAGTACCCAGCAAATAAAAGCAAATCAAGAGAAAGCTCAAAACTTCATCATAAAGAGGTGTTTAGTAACATGAAGATTTCTATAACCATACTTTCCTCTCTCAAAATAATTTTCAGGCATCATGAAAAACTCAACAATATAGCTATCACATAAGCATTCTTATCATGATCCACATGCATAAAAGTATCATTACTCTCCACATAAGCATAATCATTTATTAGTAATAGTGAGAGTAAAAGTATCACATCCATCATTGTAATCATCATAAATAGGAGGCATAGAATAATCAAAATGATTTTTATCCTCAATAGTAGATGGACTGAGAATATCATATTCATCATTGTAAACATCATATATAGGAGGCATATCATAATCAACATAAACTATATCCTCAATAGTAGGTGGACTGAAAATATCACAATGATTATAATCATCATATATTGGAGGCAAAGTATCATCAAAGCAAATTTCCTCCTTAAAGCTTGGGGGACTAAAAATATCATATTCATCACAACTAGCTTCCCCAAGCTTAGACTTTTCCATAGCATTGGCAATAATGGTGTTCAAAGAATTTATAGTAATACCATTGCTACCATCATGCAAACAAGCCTCCATAGGTTTTTTAATTTTCTCTTCAAAAGCATCATGTCCTAATTCAATATAAAGTTCATAAAGATCTCTAATTTTTTTGTTGTTTTCCATTAAGCCTAACTAGTGAAAATAAAAACAAGAAACAAAAAGAAATAATTGCAGAATCTAAAGGAGATACCTTCCAACGCTTACCTCCCCGGCAACGGCGCCAGAAAATAGCTTGATGTCTACGCACGCTTCTATTCTTGTAGACAGTGTTGGGCCTCCAAGAGCAGAGGTTTGTAGAACAGCAGCAAGTTTCCCTTAAGTGAATCACCCAAGGTTTATCGAACTCAGGGAGGTAGAGGTCAAAGATATTCCTCTCAAGCAACCCTGCAATTAAGATACAAGAAGTCTCTTGTGTCCCCAACACACCCAATACACTTGTCAGATGTATAGGTGCACTAGTTCGGCGAGAGATAGTGAAATACAAGTAATATGGATGATTATAAGTAGCAATTGCAATCTGGAATAAAATGGCAGCAAGCAAACATGTAGCAGAACTTGATGTAAACGGTGTTTCAATGCTTAGAAACAAGGCCTAGGGATCATACTTTCACTAGTGGTACCTCTCAACATGTTAGCACAACTGAATGCAAGTAAATGATACTCGGGATTATTCTCCTTCTTGATAACACAAGAGTACTATGTGTAGGGCTGCAAAAGCACTCCTCAAAGTCTGAGTAAACAAACACCACAATTCCCAAGAATAAACCATGATAAATGTCTAAATTATTCATAGAGTCACACAAGTACCCACACTGTCACCTTGATACCGTGTTGTCACAATGACTCCAGAAACTAGATACAATCACTTGAGTAGCATAAACATTACATATGAATTCAGCGATACTAGCAATACTCATGATCACATAAAGATCACACCATGGGAGAGAGAGATAAACCACATAGCTACCGGTAGAGCCCTCAGCCTCGGGGGAGACTACTCACACATGGTCATGGTGAGCACACTTGATGGAGAGGTTGATGAAGAGGTGCAGCCCGGAGAGGAGACGGAAGCCCGCAGCAGCCACGGCGCGGCGGCGGCGGCCCGTGGAGGCGGCGGCTGCCCTTGGTGATGGAGATGGAGATGGAGTTGAGGAGGTTCTCCTCCCCAAGATGGCTGCTGGGGAGGAGGAAAATTCGTGGTATATGACAGGATATTTTACGGTTTTTGCGTTAGAGAGAATAAATAGGCCAAAGTACGCTGGTCAGAGCCTCCCAAGGTGGGCTCCTCACACCACGGCGCGGCAGAGGGCCCTCCCGCGCCACCATATGAGGAGGATGGCCAATGGGCCTCCTCCTTCTCCCCTTTGGACTCCGTGTACATGTCGGGAAAATAGGAACTTCGCCTTTTGTTTCGTCCAATTCCGAGAATATTCGCAGAAGTACTTTTCTGGAACCAAAAACAGCAGAAAACAGGGAACTGGCACTGTGGCATCTTGTTAATAGGTTAGTCCCAGAAAATGCATAAAAATGATATGAAGTGTATACAAAACATGTAGCAATTGGTATAATATAAGCATGGAACATCAGAAATTATGGATACGTTGGAGACGTATCACACGGCGAGGGCAAGGCGCCGCCAGGGGAGGCCGACGCTAGCTCCGTCGCCGGCGGCGACGCTAAGCGAGCCCGCCTCGCCTAATGTAAGACCCCAGTTCAGTAGGATAGCTGTTTTCTAGTTGTAAGTAGCTAATTGTTTATCCATAGATTTGCTCTGTTTTTAGTAGGCATTGTTTACACATAGATTTTAACTGTTTTCTAGTTGTAAGTAGCTAATTGTTTATTCATAGATTTGCTCTGTTTTTAGTAGGCATTGTTTACACATAGATTTTAGCCGTTTTCTAGTTGTAAGTAGCTAATTGTTTATCCATAGATTTGCTCTGTTTTTAGTAGGCATTGTTTACACATAGATTTTAGCTGTTTTCTAGTTGTAAGTAGCTAATTGTTTATCCATAGATTTGCTCTGTTTTTAGTAGGCATTGTTTACACATAGATTTTAGCTGTTTTCTAGTTGTAAGTAGCTAATTGTTTATCCATAGATTTGCTCTGTTTTTAGTAGGCATTGTTTACACATAGATTTTAGCTGTTTTTTAGTTGTAAGTAGCTAATTGTTTATCCATAGATTTGCTCTGTTTTTAGTAGGCATTGTTTACACATAGATTTTAGTTGTTTTCTAGTTGTAAGTAGCTAATTGTTTATCCATAGATTTGCTCTGTTTTTAGTAGGCATTGTTTACACATAGATTTTTGTTGTTTTCTAGTTGTAAGTAGCTAATTGTTTATCCATGGATATGCTCTGTTTTTAGTAGGCATTTGCTCTGATTTTAGCTTTGTGCATCCTGTGCATCCTACTTGGCTCCCTTGCTCCATCCCTGGAATTTGTGTGTCCAATCTACCTATATATGAGGCATTGTTTAGGCTAGATTCTAGTTGTAATTAGTTCTATATTTTCTGTAATGCCGATGAAGAAGCATATGTCTTGTGTATAGAGATGAAGGAGCTTACATTTTGATTTTTTTCATCTCCTTTAGGGCGAGGAGGAAACCTGGAGACTATGCGGCGGCCGTGAAGACGTAGGAGCGGGGCTCCGTCCACACGGTCCACTGAAGCCGGCGCCTCCAGGAGCAAGACTTTTGTGCAGTACTAAATAGGTAGAAGAAGACCACGCAATGAAGCTGGGCGAAGAGGAAGGTGAAGAACCGGCGGCCGTCAAGCAGGAACCACAGGGCTCCGTCGACGGTGCAGCAGGCGTCACCGGTTTTTTTTTCCTTTAGCCCTCATTACAAACGGTCAAAAACTAATCTCCGTATCTGATGTAAAGACTAAAGGCAACGGTTATATATTATGCCCGTTGCTAAACTTATTGCAAACGATAAAAATCTCCGTTGCCATTGTGAGGCTTCACATCAGTGACATAGACGGGGACACGGACCCTTTCTCCGTTGCCGAAGGGGTTTTTGGCCCGTTTCCGATGTGTCGTTCTGTACTAGTGTATATACCCCTCTCTGCCGATCTAATCTCGCACCGAGCGTTCTCGAGCGATCTTTGTTTCTGCTGTTTCTGCCTGTCAGGTTTTAGCCATGTCTTGCTCCGGATCCAACCAAGAGGGGGAGAGCTCTCCCAAGGAAGGTGTTGTGAACCGCTACCTCAACTCCGTGATGACACCACCGAAGACCGTGTGCTTCAAGGAGGGCGTGATGCTCGTGGAGGAGGTGAAGGCTCCCAAGGCCACCGGCACGGTGGAGGAAAGGCTGGATGAGTTAGAGGACAAGACCTTCAGGTATGGCACTGTGGTTTACCGCAGCCTTGATGCTCACCACTTCATGAACCTGGAGCTGGAGAAGAAGGTTGAAGAGTACAAGAAAAGGCTTGAAGATCTGGAAGATAGGTACAAGGACGTCATCAACAAATGGGAGAAGTTCCAATGCTTCATGTGGGATGTAGAGAACCAGAACTGCGAATATGAAGAACGCTTCAAGAAGATTGCAGCAGCCGCCACCCTCAGGTACAATGATCCACCTACATCTTTCCGTGATGGAAGGCCTTTCCCATGGAAGATGGCTGAATGGGAGGAAGAATATGAGAAGGAGGAGGCTGCAGCAAAGGAGAATCTGGAGGAACGCCAAGCTTGGGGGAGTTCCATCTAGTCTTTCTCTTTATCAATCTATCATATCTATCTAGTCATGGTGTGCTTTGCTTTTATCGATTAGTTATCAATATCTCTTAGTCGTGTGTGAGCTCATGGAGCATTATCATGTATCCCTATCTTATGGTTTATCAATGAATATTAAGGTATGGTGTCATCCATGATTCTCTTGTTTGGGGATTTATGGGTAACACTCATGCAAATGAGCGTGGCATATTTAGAATTTCAATCACATCTTGCCTTGAAATTAATTAACTTGAGTATGTTGGACAATTATAGAATTATCTCAATATAGAAGAAGTAAAAAGACTTGTGAACCAATAGTTTGAGGTTAAGATATGGTCTTGTAGGATAAGAAGTTGAGAAGACTTAATGAAAAGGATATAAAACACTCTTGTTACAACCTAGTATCTTTTGAGCAAATTAATGATCATGGATATTTCAATACCTATGCTCTTGAATGTGAATGAAAGGAAGGCACCTGAAATTTCAGCTAGCCATGGAAAGTGTAAGAAAAGGGTTGTGTAGAGCATGGGAACTTGATTGAGATATCCATGACTAAAGTTTGCACTAGTTACTAGTCAAGCAAGAGTGATAACAATTTTTATATCTATCTGTCTTTTCATTTGTCTTCTTTTGAACTTGTTATCCAATGAGAATTTATCTTGTCTTTGAATTTCAGCAAAGTATAAAAGATTATAATGCTTGCCATGAAGTGCAAAAGCATGTGAAAAACAATATGATTCGATTGTCCAACATACAATGGTTATTTGCTTTCAAAAGTAAGGGGTGATTGCTAGAGTTCTACTTATGTTGCCCTCATATGTATGAGTTTTAGATCATTAATCTTATCTTGCAATTGAATATGATGATGATACAATGTCCGTATTTATTTATCAACCATAAGTCCATTGATGCATGTAATGATCTATGTCCTTACTTACTCGAGGACGAGTAAAGGTTTAAGCTTGGGGGAGTTGATACGTGCATTTTATATCATCATTTATATAACTTTTAGTATCATACTAGAATGTTATTTGCATGATTATATGATTGTTTCTACATGTTTTAGATGATTTTGGGGACTTTCATACAAAGTCCCTATTTTTGGTATTTAATTTCTGGGAGGCAGAAAACCTCCTTTTTCTTGTCTTTAATGTTTCAGGAGCTACAGGAACTCAAATAATAAAAGGAAAAATACTGCGTCAGTTTTTCATCGGGAGAAAGGCAGAGGGAGGAAGACCGAAGAGAGGAGAGCCACGAGGGCCAAATGGGGGTGGCCCACGCGGCCCATGTACCTGGCCACGTGGGACCCACCAAAAGGTATGTCGGGCACCTCCTCGCCTGGGGCTTTTTATCGACGCCTTCGTCTCGCCCGAAAAGTAACGCCCTAATTTTTCCAAGTCCATCCGAGGTCGCGGCGGCGGCGAAACTCCTGATCCCTTCCGAGGGGGGTCAGATCCTGCTGCTCCGGAACTCCGGAGAAGGGGGAAATCATCATCATCGTCATCACCTCTCCTCCTTGGCGTGGGAGGAGGCCTCTACATCATCACCCCCATCAAGACCAGCACCATCACCATCATCATCACCGTGATCCACTTCGTTCCCTCGCAGTTTGAGAGTTGCTATACCCTAGATACTTGTCTTGTGCTACTATTCATGTTTGTGATTGAGTACTTGTCATTATTTGGTGGTGAAGTTATAATTTCAGATTGTGTTGTACCACTTATGCCACTGATTATGATCATGTTCGCACGTTGTGAGTAGTTCCCGTATGTTCCTGAGGGCATAGGATGAATTGGCATTGATTTATATATGACATGTGTTGGTATTTTGTCAAGAGTTTATCTTTTTATGTGATTCTATGATGGTGTTGTGCGAACGTCGACTGCACAACACTTCACCTTTACGGGCTCATAGGAAACACCGTAGTGTAATGAATTGAGGGAGACTGGGGAGGACATGTAAACCTGATACCGAGTCATGAAGTTATATTATGAGGGTATTAGTATCGGGGACCTTAGAGTGTAATCCTATGGTGGGACTTTATGTCTTAATAATTCTTGTGCAGTCATTTACTTGGCCACATGATCCATCATAAGGGGTTGTAGTTTATTTATTTAGCTATACCTAATTATGGCTCCGTCCAAAGAGGATTAAAACTTGACAAGATATTCAACGTGTTGTTTAATAAATCTCTATGCCTAGCATCATCCATGCCGCCCTCGGGAACGTTTGCCACATATAAGTTACACATCACTTGAGCTTGTCCTTGCCACATAAGAGGATTGGGCTTTCTCTCTTTGAGAGCTTTCACTTGCTACTATCTGTTATCTGCTTGCAATTATACAACTGAAAATACCAAAAACATCTGCATCTTTTATTGTTTTATTTATCAATCTTACTAACCAATACCTTCAGCTCCTCGTGGGTTCGACAACCTTTTCTAATTGAAAGGTACTACAATTGATCTCCTGCACTTGGGAGCCATCAACATGATGAAAAATCCTGACAGACGCGTTGGGTAAAATACAAATCTATACTGCAGATCGACTCAGTAAGACCTCGCGGCCTGGTCGAAACTGACCAGTTTGTTCCAGATTCGAGTCCAGGGACTCGAGTTTGATTGAAAGCTAGTAAGGTTTTACCCGAATGAGTAGTTAACCAGTCCCGATCCGTCGAGTGTACTGGGCCTGCTAAGCTATTATCCCTTGATCATCATAAGCAAAAACCACAGTCGATGAGATACTCGACATAGCCAACATGTGCTATTCATACAGGAATTCCATTTATAATACAAAGCATATGACGTGCACTTACGAAAGAGTCCATGCCCGATTCTTCGAGTCAGACAAGTACTCGGGGGCTACTGACATGGGTATACATCTCGGGTACCCTACCATGAGGGTACCTGGTGCACGTGACGACTAAGGCCCAATAGCGAAGAGCCTATTCGAAGCCCAAGACCAGAGGCCCAAGAAGATGGAGTACCTCCAAGATTAGTCATAGGCATAGTCGGTTAGGACTTTCCTTATGTGTAAATTAGGTCGGTTACGTACTCCGAGACCCAGCCTATTTAAGGACTGGGAGGGTGCCGATCTAGAACCAAGCCATACTCGAACCACCAAAAGCTCTAGCGAGATCGATACCTCGCCAGAGCTCCCTGTAATCGCATAATCCCACACAATCAATACCAGACAAGCAGGAAGTAGGGTCTTTACCTCCACCCGAGGGGCCTGAACCTGGGTAAATCTTTGCCTCTGCTTGTCAGCCGACGAAACTATCAGTACTACCACGTTCTCTCCCCATAATCTTAACCCTACGTCCTTAACCATGGGATTTGATGAGTGTACCCCTCGTCACATGCCTATCTAATTATAAGCTCGGATTTTTGGTGCCTAGAGGAAGCGTTTGGGTGGCGGGGGGGGGGGGGGGGGGGGGGGTTATTTGGAGTATGGGATAGGGATGGGCGGGTATTTATACTGCATTACAGATGACGAGAACCGTTGGATTTGATCTAAGGGTTTTGCGTCTGCTCCCCTACATGTGTTAGGGTTTTGTATGTGGGAAAGGGCTCGGCGGAGATAAGCCATTCACTATTGTTTACTGAGGTGGGATATGGCGACAAAACTAATCACTCTTATTGACCACTTCGACGTCTTTACCCCACATGTTACGATTTTCAAAGTGGCGGAAATATGGGAACAATTGTTTTTTGTATAATTAGACAATGTGACACTTATCTTTTGGTGAGAGAGAGAGAGAGAGAAACATAAAAATCAATCATAAGATCGACTAGGTATTGAACATATCGTAGAAAGTCCTTCAAATATTTAACGTGGAAGTCATAAACAGTCATCCTCTTCAAAAGCAATTTTGTACGTAAAATAAAATTGAAGTCTTGTACGATTTTATTAGAAAGTATGAACGACTTGTTTTCTTGCTATAGCCATATTTGTAGACAAAAATCTATAATGTACCCTTTTCCTACGAATCAATCTATAATGTACCTTGGCCATGGAGACTTTCTCACATGGTAAGTTGACATTTTAATCACATGATTGTCCTAACTTCTTCGTAAGACCATTCATTACTAAGTCTTTTTCGACGCAATTTCCAAACAAAAAATAAATTCATAGTCTAGTTTTATAAATATTGTCAATATAGCATTCTTACCATTGGAACCCTACCGATTTTCCTAAAAGAGAGGGGGGAGGTTCTACTTTGTTATGGAAAGGAAAAACAAGTGGCACCAATCATTTGAAGTTCCTCAAATATGGCCTAACCTTCAACCAATTTTGTCGAAGTCCAAAAGATGAGGACCAACAAGACTTCTAGAATCTTCTCCCCGTCCATTTCTATAACATCATTACATTAATCAATAAACTCTCTTTTTTCTTATTCTTTTCTGGAAATGTTATCATGAAAAGAAGAGGAAAAGGATGGTTCATGGGGGAGAACAGTGATCTAGATGCAGAGAATATAAATTTGTGTGGAGAAAAATGTTTTGGGAGAATCTTGTTCACATGGGGATCACATTCAGACTGGACCATGCAAGAATAAAAGATGGGCGCGTGCGTGACGCTTACACCTGCTTGCTTTCTGTCATCCGTGGACTCATCTGCCGCTCACATGGATGGATGGAGGAAATGAGTTGAAAGCTCGATTTAAACTGGAACAGCTTGGAGTTTGGACACATGCAGCACAAGAAAATCAAGAGAATAAACTTTCTGTTGGAAGAAAAATGCCTTTACGTGTCTTCTATGTCACGATGACTCATACCGTAACAAAAAACAATATGTAAAACTAACACAATTTTTGGACTAGCGAAAGAAAATTGAGTTTGGTGGTTATAGTTTATTGATATTTACCAATGGGTATTCTGAGGAGTAATGAATATTTCTAATCTTATTATCTCTCGCGCAGAGACCTGTTAGGAAAAACATAGTGCCACGCCTTAAAACGCTCTTAGCGTGCTATATCACGCTATAATGTGCTATTAGCGAGATACTATACATTTATTTATTTAGCGAGACAATTCCCAACATGATATAGCATGCGATTAGCGGCGTTATTTTTTTCAGCGCCTCTTACCCGTGCTCCAATATGCTACCTGACTTTTCTTCTTATTTTTAATTCATTTATTAGAATCATTAAGTTGGTTTTCTTCTCAAGTGCATCTTAGGAATAATGATGGTCGATGAGTGCTTTCTTTTCTTTTCTGTTATTTTGCTTCTGAGAACAAAGGCACATTCTTAATGTTTTCTAGGAGGGCACAAAATATTCGTATTTGTAAAAGCTGGGTGGCCCATAGAAAAGAGAAGGCCCAAAATTACTTATGGGCTAGGGGAGTTTCCGAAAGAAATACTGCAAGAAGCTCCAGCCCATTTATATGCGGAAACGCTGAGCTCACTAATGATGGGCAGTTCGCTTTGGTTTCCCAAAGCTTGATCGCCTGTTTGATTTGAGCATATTTCTAGAGCGGAGAAATAAGTAGGATTGTAAGGTTATAACTTTTTTTTTAGGATTTCAAAGATAACTATCTTGTTTTGACCATTCAAAAAAATATCTTCTTTTGCTAGGGAAAGCCAATATATTATTTGGAAGGTGGATTACACTGACATGGTTGGAGCATAGTTATACCACTTCCCTCCGTCTCCAGGAGTAGTCACCCAAACAGGTAAAATTTTACCCACCCGTCGACTTCTCCATAGTTTCTGGTGGGCATTCTCTGAGAGTTCTCAACTACGGCTCCTACCAGTTCATAAGAGAGTGCCATCGTAACTTCTACAACATCACCCATCAGTTGTCGCTTGACGCACATGAGCTCAGAGTTCAAACCAGAAGGCGCTGGCTTGTCATTAACCACTTGGGCACTTGGGAACCACATTAGATCTGTGGGCTCCAGCCGTCAGAAAACAAAAATAGGGAGAGAAAAGAAAAGGCCGGCGCGGCTGGCTCTTGGGCCGAAGTCGGCCTGCTAAGCGAGCAGCTCGCGCGGCCTGAGCAGTTGGGCTACGGCCCAACTCGCTCGGCCGAAACTTTTGTTTATCTTTTTTTTTCTGTTTTCTTTGTAGCTTTTGATTTTGAACTCGGAATTGAGTCAAATTAGTTCAGAAAAAAATCGTAAAACTGTCCCCTGTCATAATTGAATATTTGGGAATAGTTTTATAGAAATAAAATTTGAAATAACCCTAAGTCCTTATATGGCTTATAGAGGGTTTATTTTGGAAAACTTTAAATGAGGATTTTAGGAATTAATCATTTAGATTTTAATTCAAGTCAAACCGATGCATAGTTTTTAAAATTATCTCATGATGAAATGCACATACTCTAAATGCAAACATACCAAATTTATATTTGGGATGTTAAATTCATATACTTATAAATATTGCAATTTCCTAGATATTTTAGTGTATAAAACTACAGTTTTGGCTAAAATCAAACACCTAAAAATATTTAATATTTCAGTTTTCCTGAGAACCGAAACATTATTAGAATAGTTAAAAAATACGGAGCTGCCAAATAGGGCGTACGTCCTTTTTTATTTATTTTTAGCTCGTGCATAAAGCCCAGTTACAACGGTGGACCCCATGAGATTTTTTTCAAAAAATAGTAATTGTTTAATCCATAGTAAGTGTCATGGTTTTGAAATGAAGTTACTTTAAAACAGCGACACTTACGGTCAGAGGTAGTAAGATATTTAAAAAACATCTAAAAAAAAGTAGTGAAAAATATGTTTACATACATGCAAAGTTTCTTAATAAAATGACATTCGTGGTGTTTTGTATGAAAATAAGAAAATCAGTGCTAAAAAAAAATTTAAAATCCTTAGTTGACCAATTTTTCGTACGGAGCACCATCATTTCATTAAGAAACTTTGTATATGTAAAACTCCTGGTCCTCACCAGTTTTTTCAGATATTTTTTACTGGTTTTTCTCTGAATTTCCTAATACAACAGGAGCACAATTTCCGAGCAATCCTTGCATATTACATTTTCCTACGAATCTACTGCCTCCGGGCTGTGTGTCTCGAGAGCGTGACACACATACATCCCGCCGTCGTCAAAGAATCGTTGACGAGCTCGGCTCAGGCGACGTGCCTCTCCCCGCTTCGGCCGGCCAAGTGCTATCTGCAACCGGCGTGGCCGCGAGCTGCTACGAGCTCCCGCGCGAGCTCGACAGCCTCGCACTCGGCCTCGCCGAGCTGCGCGCAGAGACGCTCCTCGGCCTCCTCCGCCGCCTCGGCTCGCAGCCGCGCGGCCTCCAGCTCGGCCCTCAGCACGGCAACCTCCTGCTCCAGCTCGGCGTTCCTCCGCCGCAGCGCGTCCGTCTGCAGGGCGACACTCTCTGCCGCCGGCGCCGCGGCAACAACGGCCTTCTTGCTGTACTTCCAGCCGCCCAAGGCTGCAGGCGCCGCGATGGCAATGGACGGAGCCATAGATCGAAATCGAAGCACGGAGAGCTCGCTCGAGACGGCCGGAAGATCTCGAGTGGAGTAGTGGTACCACAGCCGGAACAGAGTAGGGTGATTGCTTGACTGGTTGTTGAGAATGCTCTAGTTAGCTGCAGGGTACTTATGGGCGCGTGGGAGGGCCGGGAAGGCGTCCAGGTTCGGTGTACCTGAGACGTGAGGACGGGAAGCCGCGACATGTGCACCAAGCAGTGAGTGGTGGTGACGCGTGAGGTGAGCGAATCTTGGCTCTCGGGAATATCGAGGAAACGGGGTGAGGCGAAGGTTGTGGACGAGGCGGATTCGCGGCGGATCGATGCGGGCCAGGACATCTCCAGCCGTTCGGTCCCCCGGGGCTAAAAACGGCGTCTTTTTGGATTTTTGGATGGCCTGGGGAAACGCCGGCGCAAATTGGCGTCCTGGGTTTGGCGTTTTCCTAGTCGCCGAACCCAGGCCGAATCCACACGGCCAATTTTCGGCCAAATTTTCAACATACAAATCAATCTACACATTAACTTTCGGCCAAGTTTCGGCCAAACTTTCGACATACAAATCAACACCCAAATAGTTCAACATACAAATCCACACACAAATAGTTCAACATACAAATCCATAGACAAATAGTTCAACAATGCAAGCAAATAGAACAAATTAGGCATCGGCATGGCCATTGCCTTTGGACCAAGTTAGAGTTGGGTACCGGACAACAGCGAATCGAGACTGCAGCGCACCAAATGCCCGCTCAACATCGCCGAACACCTAGTAGGCAAGGTGGGGGCGAGCCTTCCCGAGAGTCTTCTTTGCGGCGAGATGATGGCGGAGGGAGGAGGGGCGGCCGGCGGCGGAGGATTGGGCGACAAGGCGGCGACTTCCTAGCTAGTTGTATGCGGCGGAGGGGAGGGGTGGTGCCGGCGGCGACATCGCGGCGACACGAGGGATGGGGAAAAGAAAGCGGCGCGGGGGTGGGATATGTGCTATCATGCCAACAGCGCTGGCCCACGCGCGCTTTTACCCCCCCCCCCCCAGGCCGAACCCGGTGGGCTGGGTTTGGCCTGGGAGCGCCGGCGCTAATTTCCGCCGATCCGGCGCTATTTGGGCTCCTTGGGGGGCGACTGGGCGAAAAACGGTGCTCCCAGGTCAAAACGGCGCTAAAATCGGCCCTGGGGGGCGCTGGGGGGGACGGCTGGAGATGCCCTCAGATTCGGCGACTCGCCGGAGATCGCCTGGTCGAGAGAAGAGGCGAATTGAGGTGCGTCCAGATCATCTTGACAATTCCCGGAAGAAGAAAAATCATGTTCATACTAGCTAAGTGCGTTCTTCACCGTTAGTGGTCAAAATGAATTAGAGTGTCATATTGGGTATAAAATTTAGATCAAGTGTCAATAGGGAAAAAACTTTTCCAGCACCAAATAGTGAATCATATTTTTGAGCAATGTCAAATAAGCAATTATCTCAATTTGGTGCTAGAAAAGTTTATGTCGCAAACATGGTTTTACGATTAATCATGTGCGATGTACGAGACATCGAACAAAGCTGTAAAAATCGTTGACGGAAACAAAATTGTAACCGTAAGTAATGTGTCCCAACTAGGGGTGTAAACGGATCGGATCGGATCAGATTTTATCTCTACCATATCCTTTATCATATTTTTTTCTCGGATTCGGATCGGATCGGATAATGAAAGGTTGTGGATTCGGGGGCGGAAAGAAAATTAGTCGGATCGGTATGCGTAATGTACATCATCAGCCCACATAACCAAAAAAAATAGCTCAACAACGTAATAATCTAACAAAGTTGTACTCCATAGTTTGTACCATGACCATGCAAGTTTGTACAATGAACATGCAAGTGAGTCGTTGTTCCACAAATGAACTTCACAACTCACTAACTACAAATTGTGCTCTATTTGTTTAGACATTTCGGTAGAAAAACAGATTATTCGGATTATAACCATCGGATAATACTAATTAATATTCGGATAATCCATATTTGGATGCTATTTTACATACCATATCCTATACCGTATCTGGGTGCTCAGTTCGGAATCGGATATCCTTATCCGACAGATTCTTCGGAATTAGATATAGATTCTTTAATACGGATTCGGCGACGGATTCGGTACGAAAATTATCCTATCCGTTTACACCCCTAGTCCCAACACACACCGAATACTAGATACATCCTTATTATTGGACGGAGGGAGTATGCGATTAGGCGCTTTAAATTGATGACTAGTCTAGTGAACACATTTTGTTGCCACGATGTCGTCGTGCTGCACATCAAAGTAGATGGCACGTCAAAGTAAATGGCAGCTTAATCACGCGCATGTTAAAAGTTTACTAACAAAGAATTCACATCAGTTTTGCTGCAAAATCCAGCTAGAAGGGAACTGCAGAAGACCGAGAGCCAGCTCCACGGACTGCAGTACACGGTTAGTTGATTCTGGCCTGTTCCACGCACATATAATAGCAGGCCAGCTTGAATCGCATTGCTCGATCCCCCATATCTTATTTTATCGAGCTCTTACGTAGACAGACTAGAAGATCAGGTTCCTTATTAGCGATACCAGGTAGCATGGCCGCGTAGGAGGCTTGCTTACTGGGAAGATATGATACTACTCTGCGGCAAGACTCTATAAATTTATCTTTGCCCAGGTCGAATGTGACCCGTTTCTGCAAACTATTTGGAAGTCCAAATGCTTTCCTAAACTGAAGGTATTTCTTTGGCTGCTGATGTACGACAGACTTAACACCAAAGACCTTATGATCCGCAAACACTGGCAGATTGAAGGTGGCCCGCATTGCATTCTTTGTGGGCAAGGCACCGTGGAAACTCGAAAACATCTATTTTTTGACTGTCATTTTGCAGCCCGCTGTTGGAGTACGCTTGGTATCCAGTGGAACTCTGCTGTCCCCATCTCTGACAGTATCCGTTTTGCACAAGCCAGCTTCACAGGGCCATGCTTCCTAGAAGTATTTGCATGCGCTGCATGGAACATATGGAAGATTCGTAATGAGTATATATTTCAAGATGTT
Organism: Poa pratensis; assembly: GCA_947311845.1. Lineage (NCBI taxonomy): Eukaryota > Viridiplantae > Streptophyta > Magnoliopsida > Poales > Poaceae > Poa > Poa pratensis. The sequence continues at coordinate 60,091,510 of CAMZMU010000043.1, read as the reverse complement.
CAACCTAGCTTTGGACGATGGAAAGTCAAACTCCTTGCTGACTTATTCCTCCATCAGCACCGTGTTAAGCAGGACAGGATTCAACCTCTTCTTTTGTGGCTTAGATCACTAGTCTTTTAACTATGTCTTCTTCATTTACCTTTCAACCTCCTTGAAGGAATTTTTTTGAGCACCTGTTGTTATCTGTTTTGGACTCGTTCCCTTCATATATATAAAATTTAACCGTAGGGATTTTTCCCTACGGTAATGGTGTTCAAAAAAAAGAAGATATGATACTCTCTTTTTTTTTTTTTTTGCGAAAGGAAGATATGATACTCTAGTGTTGGTTTTTCCGTTGCCTCCTATTCCTCGCATGTGGTTCATTTCTGGTCTTGGGCTACATTAACATGGAACATGGGGGAAAATGGAAGACAAGAACGCGAGGAGTTTGATTGTAATTATATAATACTCCCTCCGTTCGGATTTAATTGACACACATTTGGTTACACATGGATGTATCTAGACACCATACAAGTATAGATACATCTATATTTGGACAAAACCAAGTCAATTAATTTGGAACGGAGGGAGTACTTCCTCCGATCCGTAATTATTGTCGTCAGCTACAGAGATTTGTACTAATAGTGTTGTTTCACCCGACACTTATATCAGACCAGAGGTAGTAGTATAATGTCTTATCGACATGGATTTTCTACCATGGTGGCTAGCTGTGCACGCTCTGGTTACCATTGGATAGGGAGAGCCTGTGATCCACCTGTTCTGATCTTTCACCGGCTGAAGTTTTCAGTGGTAACGGTGTTCCCTCCTGCCGTTCCTGACATGTAGCGCCAGCCGTGGTTGTTTTGGTTGTGAGAAAATTTGAATTGCATGGGACCATGTGTGTCAGGCTGTCAGGCCAACAGCTGTGGTTGTTTTTGTGAGAATTTTTAAATTCCATGGGTGACATGCTATGTTCCATGCGGATTTTTGAATTGCATGGGCGGCAGGCCGTATTCGTTTGTTTCTGGGTAGCGTACACTGGCTCGGTTCTAATGTTGCCAAAAACAAAATTGATCGACCAGCGCTCCGGCTTGGCGCATTTGAGGCGAGGCCATCGTACTTGTTAACTACCATCAACAACAAGCTTTTGTACTGTATTGTAGATAAGCTTCCAATAAGCAGGCCTATCGTAACATGGTTAACAGTACTGAAGCTGTATGCATGAGTCCGTATGGAAAGGAAGAAAGGTCAGTCAATAAAAAATGGAAAGTTGACCAATTATACATGTGACACACACTAGTAATTTACTAATCTGGCTCTCAGTGAGGCTCTCGAAAAGAACTCGTCGAAGAAAAAAAACAGACTTGCAAAACACGTACTTAACTTCAGCGTTGTGCAGATCCTAGCTTTTTTTGTAGACACAAATCCTTCAAGCTAGCTCCAAATTTTACAGAATCGTCAAAAATAAATCGATTAATCCATCTGATGGTAGCAGCAAACAAATCCATCAACATAGCAGCAAGAGAAGCACAAAATTTCCTCCCAATCACAAATCCATGTTATGATTCATTCCTGTTCATAGATGGTCAAGGAACAATATTTTCGGCAACGGTTTCACTCAATCGGAACAACAAATCGCAAGAGCTGCCAATACAAAAAATTGTGCGACATAAACACGGCATTTAATCTATATTTCTAATAGCAGCCGTGAAAATAACACATTGCCAATAGTATTTCTTAATAGTTCTTGCCCTGCACCAAGCATGATCTTAATTTCCAGCTCAAAGCACCAAACCAGAAGTCCAATAAAGACAAGTAAATGCTGGACGAGCTTGGTGAGGGAGACCATGGGTATGCTTAGTTTGAAATCAGGTTGTTTTAGACAGAAAGAAAAAAAAGGAAATGGTCAAACCATACAACCGCAAGGAGGATAAACAAAAGGGGCCGGGACCATACAGCCGATGAGTTTGATTGTTCCAGGAAACAAATGGAAGTGTTGCACACATTCAGCTACAAAAGAGCACCCCAGCTCCCTCTCAGAGCATCTCCACTCGCGGCGCCCAAATGGGCTCCCAAAGGCCGTCTGGACAGGCCCTTTGGGCGCCGTCCGGACTACCTTGCCCATTTGGGCGCCCTCGCTCCCCACTCGCGACGCCCAAATCTTATTCAAATATGAAATTTTGATACGAAAATGCATATATTTCATTGAAATTTCATTCAAACTAACATAATTCATTCAAATTTAAATCTAGATCTAGATTAGATCTAGTAAGTAAGGTGGCACGCCGGGCACTGGCAGTTGGGGCAGGCGCCGGCCCTTGCGGCGGCGAGCACAGGACCCCGGCGACAGCTCGAGCAGAGGCAGTAGAGGTAGCCGGTGGTGGAGGTGGTGGCGGCGGAGGCGGTGGCGGCGACGGTGGCGGCGGCAGAGGCTATGTCGGCCTCGATGGCGAGCTGCATGTGGCCGGGATCCCACTCCGGCGTCGGCGGCCAGTCCTCGAACCCGTCATCATCACCGTCAACCTCCTCCGCCTCTTGTTGAGGTTGCGGCGGAGGAGGTTGCACGCGGCCTCGTTCCGATCTTGCGCGACGAGCCTGCTCCACCGCCTCGTAGCGAACCCTCTCCCGTTCCATGCCCGCTGCGAAGTCCTCGTCGGTGGTGTTGGTGAGGCCGTCGTCGTCGGAGTCGTCGTCGGAGTCTTCGAGCCAGTCTGCAGGCGGCTTGGGGGCGAAGAAGGAGTGGAGGCGATAGGTGTGCTCGAGCTCGACCTGCTTGTCCCAGTACGCCGAGTTCGGCTTGAACCTGGGGTCGTCGTGCAGCTCCGGCGCCATCGTCCCCATGCACGAGGCGACGTAGTCGAGCCGCGTCTGGCCGGCCAGCAAGGGTGCAACGGGGACGTGCACTGGGTTCGTGGCCCATCCCTCGGGGAGGACGTCTACAGTGTCGTTTACTGTTCACATGAACAGTTTTTTCTTTTTTTCGATTTTTTTTTCAGGTTTTTTTTGAATTTTTTTGTTCTCCCATAAATTATATAATATACTTATCTATCAATATCTATCCTATATATCAAAGCTGACCGTTTCAACCCCTTCTCCGCGCGGCCACGTCACCCGCAAAAGACGGCCGTCCGATCGGCGAAGCGAACGGCACAGATTGCGCCGCGTCGCCTGTTACTGCTCTAGCTACAATTTGCTCTTCTACAGTGCGCGATGCGCTCCGCGCCGTCGATCCTCCAACAGACGGCCAGCGGACGTGCAGCTTGGCGCTTTTACAAAAAACATCCTCAGTTCACTGGCAATTACGGAGCGGTCCCAGCCTTTGCACGCAATTGGACTAATTTGCAAAATGCAGAAACAGCAGGGACTTCCCTGAAAAACGTCGCCACAGGCCCCCTTCTCCTTCCTCTCTCCCGCGCGGCGGCGAGCTCGCCGCGGTCGCCGACGCGACGCGCCGTGGCTGCAGGCCTCCCCAGACCAAACCAAGGACGCCACGAGCTCCGCCGTCCTCCCCTGCATCTCCCTGCCAACGCACGCAAGCCAGGATGTTCGCAATCGAGCGGATCGATCGCGTCTTCTCCGCCATTAGCCGCCACGCGTGCTCGCCGCCGGACCTCCTCCGGCGACCCAATAAGACCGGCGTCGCCACTTTACGGTTGCTCGCGGCCTCCCGCGTCGACCGTGCCCTCGCGCGCTGCCCCGCTCGCTCTCCTGCGACGAGGCCGTGCTCAACGTGGCTCTGCCACCATTGATGACGTCAGCGGACGACGTCATCACGGCCCCACATGTCAGTCTTTTAACATTTTACGAAAAACAATTTCGAAAATTAATAAATCGCTGGCGGTGGGCCTGGTTGACAGATATTTAATATTTACAGAATTCCAGGTTTTGATTTAAACTTTAACTTTGGAAATTCAAATATAACTCATTTTGGTTCAAAAAAATATAATTAAAATACCAAAATGTGCAGAAAAATGTAATCTGTCTAATTATAACAATTTCATCCATATTTGACACAAATTTTTACCGTGTTTATTTAAACTTCCGTATAATAAAAAATGTCCACAACTCAAATTTTACAGAAAATGCATAGAATTGTTAAAATCATACCTTCCAATCCATAAATCAATAAAACACAAACAATAAAAATTCAATTTTGAACAGTTCAAAATTTTAAATGCCTTTCAGATTACCAAAATTCCAGGTTTTGATTTAAACTTTAACTTTGGAAATTCATTTCTAACTCATTTTGGTTCAAAAAAAAATACCAAAATGTGCAGAAAAATGTAATCTGTCTAATTATAACAATTTCATCCAAGTTTGGCACAAATTTTTACCGTGCTTATTTAAACTTCCGTATAATAAAAAATGTCCACAAATCAAAAAAATTTGGGTTAAAACTAGTAGCGGTAGAATTGAATTTTGGAAAATTATTTGAAAACTAGACCTATTGTTCCGGCAGGTTAAACAGGCTACTTAAACTAGTTAGAGCATCTCCAAGAGCTTAACTATATTTGCTCTCAATACCCAAAAACTGCTTTTTTTGGGCCTTTTTTGGGTATTGGGAGCAAAAAACCAGCTCCAACAGCTTACCTAAAAGTGGTCTCCAGGAAAAAAATTTAGGTCATTACCCAAAATCTGGCTCAGAATTGGCATATTTGGGTATTGTTGGGGCAAAGACCCATCCTACCCAAAAACGACACGGGAAGCTACAACCGCTCCCGCCTGACTTTTCCTCTCCTCCCCGCCCGACCCCGCCACCGCGCGCCGCCGTCGCTCCGGACGCCGCCGCGCTATGGCCGACCCGGCAACCTTCCCCACCGCCTCCGCCGCCCCTCCCACGCCCTCTCCCGCCGCCGCGACGGCCAAACCGAAGGCCGCACGGTGCCTAGGGTTGGCGAAGCCGCCGCGGCCGGTCGCCGCCACCGCCGCATCTTCGGGCGCGCTGGAGAGCTCCTTCGACCCCTGTCCGACCGCCACCCCGCCCAAGAAGAAGCCGGCGACGAAGCGGCCTCCTCGTGACCCGGCGCTCACGACGAGGAAGAAGCCGGCGAAGGCGGACGTGGAGGCTTGAACAAGAGCAAAAGATCATGTTCATGGATGCAAGTGGTTTGGATGAGAAGGGTTGAGCTTACTATGAGCTTTGCCGTGATCAAATCTTGATGGCAAGAGGGTATGTGGGAGGCAATGGTGGTGGAGGTGGTGGCTGCTATGGTGATGGAAGTGGTGGCGGCTATGGTGGAGGCAATGGTGGTGGCGGCTACGGTGGAGGCAATGGTGGTGGTGGTGGAGGCAATGGTGCCATATGAGAGTTGATGATGGTGTTCTTCTATGCACCGATGAACTTTCTATTTGTGTTGATGATGCATGGAAAACTTTATATTCGTGGTGTTGTTCTATGCACCGATGCACTTTTATTTTGTGTTGATGATGCACTTTGTGACTTGTGAGATGCACTTTGCTACATGTTGTATGGATAATGATGAACTTCTATGATGAATTTGAATGTTTGTGCAATTGTTTGAATTATCTTGTGTTTATTCAGATTACATTGTGTTTGTATATGATATATGTTGGGGAGTAGTAATGAGAAGGAAATGATGAAAACAATGCAAACCGTTTTTGGGTATCCAAATATAGGTAAGCTAGAAACGCAGATTTTTTTTGGATACCCAGACACTCTCTCTCCTCTACCCATAATGGTTTTGGCTTACCCAAATATAGGTAAGCTCTTGGAGATGCTCTTATTAGCACATCACATCGTTTGCAGCCGGAAACATCCATACAAAAAACACATCCACATCAAAATGAAGCATAATTCCCGGATCATCAATCTTCACAAAGCTCCCAAAACCACAGATCTAAGAACAAATTTTCCTATTATTCCTGCAGTAAAGGACGATCGTCCATGTGTCCTTGAGTAGGATTCTCCGATCACCATATTTGGTCTCTCTACTCCTTTCTCAAGGTTTCTTTTGCCTTTTCATTTTGACAATATTGCATATGAATCAATCATATTAAACAATCTATAAACGTTTCATGTCTTCTAGATCATCGAACGTACGCTTGCCGTCCATAGAACAGAAGTTTTCGTTGGGATCAATCAAAATATCAGTTTCTAGCTAGGTCATCTGCACTCTAGGGGGGTCACACCATCCCAAAAGCACACAAAACCATATGCCAAAATTTTGGCTAGGGCACAAAGGGCATTGATTTTTCAAGTCCAGCCTCTTCTTAGAAATTTTTCTTTGGTTAAAATTCTATTTCTCACCATTAAGCATGAGAAAAATTCAATTTAACTAAAATTTGTTTTCCACATAAATTTGTAAGGAAAAGTTCTAGTTGATAAAGATCTCTCACTTTGAAAGTGCCAATATTGCCAATTCTCCATTTCACTCTGATATGTTCGCTAATAAAGAACGGCGATATGGAAACGGGTCAAAACCCTCATCGGAAACGGAGAAAGGGGCCGTGTCCCGAGCCCCACTGCTAATGTGAACGAGCTCAATAGCAACGGATGTGTTTAACCGTTTCCAATGAGCCCGGGTCAAAATGGTCATTTACTTTTCTCCATTTCCGAAGTGAGAAGAGCATTAGTAAAGGAATTTTGTTTTCATCGTTTGCACTGAGATTTTTTCGCATTTCTAAAGTAGAGATTTTTTCGCAATTCAATTTGAAATTTCACGGCACATTTGAATATTTTCACATCAGAAACATAAGCAATATATCCACAACACCAAATTTCATTTATCGTATAGAAACGATGATATACACAATGATACATGTACACATTTGAATCATGATGTCACAATCATATATTGGAAAAAGTCTAAACTTCTTTCATAAGGGGGAAGAGAAGGCAGTAATATTTGTTGGTTGCATCGTTGCAGAAAGTTCCTGTTATAGAGCACACTACCAAAAATAAATTCAGAAAATAAGAAATAGAAACAGTGAGAGATTGAACATAAGATATAAATCTAAATGCAACTAAAAATTATTAGTCTCTTGTACACTACTCATTGTGAGGGATGACAACAATAATAAATTTATTTATGTACTGGTTACTTCATGCATAAAAGATCCAGTTAAATGATCGGTTCACGTTGTCACAAGATGATCCATGGTGAAGTTGTGAGTGAATAGATCCAGTGAGCACATTGTTTGGATTGTCTGTGGCTAGCACGACAATGTCCTTAAATACAAATGCGCAGAAGATTCAGTGAATGTATGATTCTAAAGAGTCAAGCTATCCATTATTTGAATTGTCTGTGACTAGTTTGTACGTACGTAATTTGTCCCACGTAGTAGAGTCCAAATTAAATTCATTTTCAGTTTCCTAATCAGTTTATAAATTTAATTTAAGTCTTAATACTCTAAATTAAATGTGTCCAGATATAATTTCAGTCTTGACGACGTGATAATCAATGAATTATCTCTAACCAAAATAAATTAAATGTTGAGCATAATTTAATCAATGAATATTTATCGGAATATCATAGTTTTATATGTAGACAAAAAATATTTATCATAATATTTGTTATTAAGTTTAAAAATATTTAATGTTTAATCGTGGGGCCATTCTGAAGTCAAGTAGACTTTTTCTGGGATGTCTGTTTGACTTTAGGAAAGCCCAAGATAAACATTCTTTTGGTTCGATACGGCGCAATCCTGCTAATAAACGAGTGGTTCACCCTCCAAACTATCGAGGTGGGACTAAACATCCCAACCCGGGCTTCTGAATCAACTACTGGGCACGTCGTCCCCACATGCCTGTCCCACTTAAGCAGTCCCACTTGTCAACTCAGCCAAGTAACGGTCAAAGGAGGTTGTCCCCATGGAAAACGACCGATTGGCCATGTGCAAGCCTCGAAAGAGCCAAGTGTGGCAAAACCGAGAAAAGCTAAGTGAGTAGGTCACAACCGAGAAAACTAAGCCAAACGGGTCACGGAAATAAAAATCCCTTTATAAAATAGTATAAATAGTTAAATACATATGAATAAAAGTATTTCACAAGACAAAATGTAACGGTGCCATTTATACAGCTCAATCCATACACTTCGAACATATTTACATGTTTAACTCCATGAAATACATGTTAATTCATAAGCTGACATGGGACGTGTATACACCAGATGATAGCAAGCATATTGCATAAGATCATGTCAAATAAAATTTACATATGTAAACACTTTCTTTATAGTTGGCAAAGGATTATTATATGTTAGAACAAAAAGAAAAATACGAGTTTAGTAATCAGTAATCGTTCTTGAATTTGAAGATTTATCTTCGTCTATTTTACTTTTAGTCGAATTCCTAATTGTTTGAATTGTGCAATCTTCCATTATTGAGATTGGTAACCAACTTATAGCAATTTGATTGTAATTCAATTCATGGCGATCATAAGTAAAAAGTTCATATTCTTCAGTCATTGATAAACAACTTGTCGGACAGTACTCAACACAATTGTCACAAAATATACAAATTCTGAAATCAATACTATAATTAAGCAATTGTTTCCTTTTACTAGAATCCACACCAATTTATATTATCGCTGATTACTCTAAGCAATGTTGTTTCAATATCAAATACAGAGCGTGCAGACTTTGTTCAATTTCGACTTCTTACACGAGAAATATATAAATATGCTTAATTTATCATAAATCGTGACTGAGATATTTGTTAGCTCGTCCTCTCCCAACAATCCTTACATGAAAATAGACAGGAGAACGAGAAGGTGAACAGAACCCATTTGAAAAAATTTCGATGCCTACTCTGAATCTAGGTGCTTGTACATCATGGAATAGAGTGGAACACCTCATGCATGGCAGGAAATGCAACCGGGAAAGAAATTGGAAAAAAGAACAAATAGTAGATCTTAAGAATTCTGAAAAAGTGAAACGAAAAAGAATCTGATAAGGTGGGAGAGGTCGAGCCATGTGTCCCACCAGATGCGGCCGTCCGAACGAGAGGCCCGCAGTTCGTCGCCGGGATGGAGGGGCGCCGGGGCGTTGCCAGAGCAGCCGATCAAAGGCAGCCCTTTGTCGCCGGCGGCCGCAGGTAGCTGTAGGAGGGACGGCGCCGGCTGGACCCATGGCGGCGGCGGAGGCCAGGTGCCGCGCTGTTTTCCAGTACGCGGTGGCTGGAGGAAGATAACGGCATCGGGGGAGCCAAGCTCCGACCTGGTTCCGTGCACAATTCATCCCCAACTCCTCCATCCCAAAGGCGCCTCCCCTTCCGGGCTGCTGCTCCGTGGTGGACGCGCGGAACGAGCAGGGGTAGTGCCGGTGTGGGGGTCACATGGGCGGCGCGGCACGGCCGGTGAGGGCACGTGCGAGACCGCTCACGGGACGAGCTCGGGGCAGCGGGAGAGGGCAGCGTTGGTGGCCGGGGAGGCGCGTTGCTGCAGCGTGACGAAGCGGCGGCCAAGCAGCCTCTCGACGGAGCCGGTCCTGATGGCAGGGCCTTGTGCTGCTGCCACCGCACCTACATCCCACCAACACAACCCGTGCAGATCCAGCGAAAAACCCAGCTCAGGAAGTTATTTTGGAAGGCACCTCCGGGCCAGATCCCACGGGGCAAGTAGGGGACAACCGCGCCGGCGACGGCCACGGAAACGGAGGGGAAGAGAGGGCACGAGGTCTCGCAGAGAAGGTGACGCCGACGCAAGGGACGGTCGCCGCTGGACCCGTCTGGTCTGCGGGAACGTGCTCCGGGCCACTCGCCACCGACGACAGCCCCTGCGGCCACTCAACTCCATGCTCTTGTCGATGGGATGTTGGTTACACGAGGATGGGATGCGGATGGCCAGGCTCACCGAGGGCGAGATCTAGAATGGAGGTCGACGGATCGAGCGGGCGTTTTGAGTGAGGCGACGAGTGGAATGGTGGTGTTCTGTAGGGTGTGTTTGGTTCAGGAACGAAGTAGAATGTAATGTCATGGTTCCATTCTAGTGTAATGGGTTGGTTCCATTCTTATGTTTGGTTGGGACCGAAAAAGTAGAATGGAATCGTTATGTTTTGTGTTTGGTTGGACAAAAAGGTGGAATAGAATGGCTAGAATTTGGTCAGGTCACCTGTTTCATGTGAATGGTGAGCATACCTCCCACGTTTTTACTCTACTATTTTAATTCATAGCAACACATAATTAAAATTTCAGCAGCATTTCGTTCATATTTTCAACAATAAGCAGTCACAAATATACAATAAAAATCATAACAAAGATAGGACATCAAAGACAATACATATATCAATCCATACACACATAGAGATCATCAACAAATTATTATATACCTACGGACAGGAGCATAGAACACCATATATTGCAAGAAAAACAATTAATTTCAGTCCAAAATTTATTTCTCCTCAAAATCGAGCTGGACATGGCCATAGAAATTAAACCGAACATGGGAATTTGGCATGGGCAAAGTAAAAAAAAATAACTTGCAAAGGAGTGGATCGGTGGCTGCTAGCTGAATGGATTGCTCACAGATCACTGCTAGCAGAATCGATAGCTCCCGCGCTGAAACTGCTGGCCGCTTCTTTCCCTGCTCCTCTACTCAATCGCTCGCCTGCACCTCCTCAGATAGATTGTCTCCCGTCGCCACAGCTTGCCGGCTGCCGCTGCCGCCACTGCTTGCCGCCGCCGCCGCTGGCTGCTAGCCGTTCACCGACTCTGTTCCTCCCCTCTGTCGCCTGCTCCTTTCCTTCCGCCGCCGGCGGTGTATCTGTTTTGCACCGCCACACACGGATACGAGGGAGACGAGAGAATAGAGGAAGGGGAACTGGAGAGGATGTGTTTGACCATGCGGTGAGTTTGCCTTCTTTTCCAGTGGGCCGGTGATTAGCGCGGCAGAACGTGCACATTCCACCGATTCGGTGGAACGGGGGCATTCCGAATCTGAGAGGAATATTCGTTTTCTCGGAACCACTACATTCCATTACTCTTTCCAATCAAACACAAGAACCAGTGCCAAGTGCAGAACCATTCCATTACATTACACTTGGTGACTTCAACCAAACACACCCATTCTGTTCGATATGGTGTTCTGTTTTGTACCACGGTGAAAATTTTGTTGCCCGACGCTTTTTCTCTATGACTGTATTGACGTCGTTCCGTTAGGCGTGCTCCTAGTTACTATAATCTGTGCTCCTATACAGATTTTAACGGATGGATAAGTGTGTGTAGCTACCACCTGGGCATCCCACTATTTCCCAATGTCTTATAGTCGTTGGTACAATCTATTGTGCCTTTATTGACCGAAAAGTGAATAAATTGAACCTATGCCCAGAATATCTTGTTCATAAAACTCCATCACCAAATCTGTGGTGTAGTTATTTGTATTTCACTCCAATAGTTGAATATGGTGTCCACATACGCATGCACATATACTGCTTTCACGAAATTTGTGCTGCCTTTTGGACAGCGCTCGCCTTTTTTTCTCAAACCATGAAGGAGCACTGCATGAGAAGGCACCTTGGAGCCTTATCCTCTCCCCGTCCACAGTAGAGAGCAGCGACTTTTGGGCGACTCGGGCGGATCCACCTCGCCGCTGCCAGATCGGCGGGTTCCTCACCCTCCGGCGGCTGCTTCGGCAGCGGGAGGATGGGGAAGCCCCGATCTGCGGTGTGTATATAGTGTAGGGTCGGTTTGGGAGCTAGCCGGCGGCGTTGGGGAGTGGGCGGCGCGGCCGGAGTGGCGTTTTACGACGGAGGTCTTCCTCTCCGGCGGTGGAGGTCTGAGGAGCTCCGCTGCGGATCTTCCGTCTTCTGCGTGCTCGGGGCTCGGTGGAGCTGCTGGGTGCGTCAATCCCTCGCCGGAGTCCGCGGGACGGCGGATCCGGTTGTTTGAAGTTCTTCAAGGTGCTGGTGGTGCAGAGCAGGGCACTGGCTACGGCGGCGTTGGATGGAGGTCCTCCGGGGCCGAGCTTCATCGACTTCCCGTCCGCAGAGGGGCTACTCCTAATCCAAGGCGTGTGAGGAGCAGCGGCGGCGGCGCGTCGGCGATACGTCTTCGTCTTCGTCAGTGGAGTCCAGAGGGACCGTTTTGTAATTTTGCTTTGTTTCTGGACTTTTCTATAAGAACTCTGCTCTGATTTATCAGCAGCATCTTCCCTTGCAAAAAAAAAAGAAGGAGCACTGCATGAGTTATATTTTTTTTAAAGAAGAAAGGCCAAAGAATAGCCAGAGTTTACAGTCAACCTCAAGGCAAACAAGAGAGGAAATCGATATACAATAGAGTTGTTTTCTTCTTTTGAGCAATTAAGGGCATTATTATGTTTTTTCTTTGAGAACTACACACTTTATTAATTATCGAAAGTCATTATTATGGGCATCACTTTATGGACATTATATGTGTTGTCCGGATTATCAGTTACGGCCCATCTTAAATGAACCGGGCAGAGGCCCGCTTTCGTTCTGCTAAGAGTGACGCTAGCCACAGACGCACACCGTCGCGGCGGATAGAATTTGCCTGGAGAGGCGCACGCCGCGCCACGGCGAAGCCACTACCACCGTCCACTGCAGCACGCACGCCGGCCATGCTCTCCCTCCTCCCGCCTTCACGCCTCCACGCCACTCCCTCTGATGCCGCCTCCACCGCCACCGCTGCGCCTCCCGGCCGTCATCCTCCCAGTTACTGGCCGTTCCTCTTCCCTCGTCGCTCCCCACAAAAATAACTTGACATCTTGTCAGATGTAAAATAAAGAAAAGATGACATGCATCAATGAGCACTACGTGTCTAAAGTACAGAAAACACATACTCCCTCTGTATCAAAATATAAGACTTTCTATACTTTTTTTGCACACATGTATGTAGACATGTTTTAATGCCATACATGTGTTAAAAAAAATCTAGAAAGTCTTATATTTTGACACGGAGGGGAGTATCTAAGAGAGTAATGTGAGGATAGAAATGAAAGCGTGTATGCACATAGTATGGAGCTCTATAATTTTCAAGATGCAGCTCTTTAAATTACGAAACGGCGCAGTATAGTTTTGGAGAAGCTGAAGCAACTGGCTAGGAGTCTTTCTTTCAGTGATGCATGGTCGCCGGGGAAAAGAAAGAAACCCCGGTGAACACATGAAACTAGCTTATCTTTGCTTTCCATGCTGGAAACTGGAACTTCTTAGTTTTTAACCCCTCAATACATATATCTGTTAAATCTATCTGACTAGGCTTGGGAGGCAATTGGGAGTTCAGGCACAGAAAGACTGTCTCACAAGGTGTTCCGCGCGTTCTACTCCGGACGAAATCGGATCAAACTTCAAGTTCCAAACATTAAACTTGCTAAATGATGCTCCAATGTAGGCTCCTCTTCAGAACCAAAATAAGAGTATCATAGATCTGCAGAAATAGGATATGTAAAAAGAGAAGCTCGCACCGGCCCGAAGGAGATATGTTTCTTCACTGTGCAGAACAAGCGATTATGGGCTGCCCTTGACTAGCTGCATTTTCCACAGGTGCTATGGTCTAACTTAGCACTTTCCCGTTCATTAGAGGCATGTTTCGTCAGCTAAGTACTATTAATAGATCAAGAAAATCCTGTTTAAAGGTGCTGATAATAGTCTTCGACGAAAACATGTTAGCTTTAAAACTACATTTTGACATGTCAAGAGTACCAACAAAATTTGGCCTTTAATTTTTAGGAGAAAAGTTGGAGAGAGAGATGTGACCCCTAATCGCTGGTTTTGTATCCATGAAACTGCATCTAGAAATCAGTTTTTTTGTAGTATGATTTTGTATGGTACATGGACGTACAACCGCCGTCTCGTGAGTTTGTATCGAGCTTACCCGTCTTTTTTAGTCTATTTGGTTACCTGCAGGCTTGCACGTGTTTGACTCAAACATATAAAACCCTCCGCTAATTATAAGCGTCGGTGTAACCAAACACGCACACATATTGGACAAGTATTTCAACACTGACCAATTGAATCTTAAGACAAATTCATATATCGTGAGCACACAATAGGATTCTCAAAGAGATTCCGGCTAACGCGAGGGTCTAGGCAAACCTAACACCTACTCCCTCCGTCTCGAATTAGTTGACAAATATTTATTTAAATACGTATATATCTACACACAAAACACATATAGATACATTCATTTAGATAAATTTACGCCAAGTAATTGAAAAAAGGGAGTATGATATTTGAAGTCCAATATATACATTGATGGGCTTAAATAAGCAGTAGACGTACTGAATCGCACTTGTCCCGATTACCAGTAACGGCCCATCTGAATTGGCCCGGGCCGAGTCCCCCTTTTGCTCAGAGTTGACAGTTCGCTAGTCACAGACTCACACCGTCGCGGCGGATAGAGTTCGCTTGGAGAGGCGCACGCCGCGCCACCACCACCGTCCACTGCAGCACGCACGCCGGCCATGCTCTCCCTCCTCCCGCCCGCGCGCATCCGCGCCGCGCCCTCCGACGCCCTCCACCGCCACCGCCGCGCCGCGCCGCCCGGCCGTCATCCTCCCAGTTACTGCCCATTCCTCTTCCCTCCTCGCTTTACTTTTGATTCGTCTCTGCGCGTGCGTGTGCGTGACGCGCGGCGGTCTGTCGTAGTGGCGCGCAGGGGCTCGGGAACAACACGGGCGACTACGCGCGGCTGGCCGCGGCTCTGCGGGACGACCACGGCGTGCCGTCCGTCGTGGCGCGGGTGTCGCGCCCGACTGGCTCCGCAACGCCGCAGGGCTCGCCGACCCCAGCTACTGGCGGGGCACCCTCCAACCGCGCCCCGTCTCGACTGGTAACCAAGCTAGCTAGCCTATGAGGCATTCCGTCGAACGGAACGCTTGTTTCGGCCAACAGCTTGTCCCCCCTGCACTGCAGGTACCTGAAACGAGTGGAGGAAGCGGTGTCCGAGGCAAAGGAGCTATGCCCTCCAGGTTCGTCTCCCAAATCAAGGCGCATTTGCGATATCTCGCTCATCCGTGCTCCGCTAAATGAAGCTCTAGCAGTTTTACTGCCTTTTGTGCAATTTAATTTCTGTGTGTACCTGGTTTCAGTTGCCATGACAAAGGTCATTGTTCGTTCGAATTTCATCATCTAGAGTTCGGTAGTTTCTACCAGTTTGAAACCCATTCTGTTGCTCCTTGTTGCATCCCTGTGATTGATTCAAAATTGTAGATTGCACTCTCAATTGTGCTCGATATCATAGACAAAATTTGTGCAGAAAAACCATGGAATAAAACGATCGATGTCTTAAAAGTAATTACATCTGTCCTGACCCTAAACTATCTTAATGCTTGCAGATGGGAAGTTATCATTGATAGGGCATTCGGCTGGGGGCTGGCTTGCGCGCGTATACATGGAAGAATTTGGGACTTCTGACATAAGTTTGTTGCTCACCCTTGGCACTCCCCACCTGTACGGTTTCCTATCTGATCATTGTTTAAACACTTGAATTAGTAGTTTGGGTATAGAGTATATCCCCTTCTAACTCAAACTTTCATGTAAGCCTAAAGGACAGAAGTTTTAGGTTGACAGTTCTTGTGGACACTCTGTATGGGCCTCTTACTTACAAATATGAATTTATAAAATGGAGGAAAATGGACTTTGAGACTTGTTACAATGCCCTCCTGTTTTTGTCCTACGGTCCCAAATGTGGAAGCTTGTGTTGTTGCAACTTACAACAATGTGGGATACACCTGTTACCTGCACAATTTGCTCCGGACTTGCGGGTCGATTTTAATATCCTCATGCTTAGGAGATATTCTTAGGCCTTATATAGGAAGGTGGGAAATTTTATCCTGTTCCCTTTACATTGGGAAGGTGTTTTAGTTAAATTTCTTATCCATCCAAAGGGATTGAGCCTGTACGTATCCATCTGAAAAATCAGTCAAATCCCGACCATTATATTTCACTTACAGGTGGATCCATTCACCGAAGTTATCTACATAGGTTTTATTCAAAATTTAATCCAGAACATACTGTTCTCTGACCTCATTCCCTTTCCTTTTCTTACTAATTGCCAGGCCACCTCCGAAAGGTGTCTCTGGCGTTATCGACCAAACTAGAGGACTATTGTACTACGTCGAGAAGAATTGCGCCCCTGCAGTTTACACACCAGAACTACGATATGTGTGCATTGCTGGAAGGTAATTCAGCTAATAATTTCAGGTTCTGCTTAATTAATCACGTGTGGATCGTATACACATATCATAGAGCTTGTCTGAGGTTTGTGGATTACGTGTTATCTCCGTCACCGAAACAGCCCATGACTTTGTTGAGGTTTGTGCTTGATTGATTACATGTGCATCGCAGTGCTATGTTATGCAAGTTTTGCAATAGAAAGGAGTGTAACATGAAACATGGAATGCTGTTTTTCTTGGAGGAGAAAATATTTAGTATCTTCGCGGTTGTTTTCACTCGACTTGAACATAAATGGTACATGTTATCACCATGGATTTACTAAACCGTGAATATTCTTCCTGAAATGAGTCTTGTAAAACACACATTTTCATTTCTAAAAGAAAATACACTTTTGCTTACTTTGATTTTTCTTTTAAAGAGGCGGTCCCGCTAATTTTTGTTATTAGAAACCCACTAGTTCTTATAGAAAGAAGAAAAACAATTTTCATAGTTTAGCAGATCCTTCAGGTTAGAAGCACATTGCATGATGCTCCAAACCAGTCTAGTGACAGAGCATCCAAGGATAGATGGTCGATAGATTCATGTTGTTCTCTGCATCCAATCTGGATCATGTTAACTCGTTAAGACAGTATTCTAGTGTAGGTATTAACCTCCAGCAAGACATTGATTCATCACACCATTTCAATTTGGCAGGTACATTCAGGGTGTTCCTCTAGCTGGAAACTCCATTGCTACAACAGATGAGATTGTCGCGGTGGACGCTCCATCTGACGTAGCTGAAGCAGTCATGATCAGCACCGAAGACAAATCCGCTCGATCAGGGCCAACTATGCGTGCCCGCTTTGTTGGACAAGGCTACAAACAGGTGACTTGAATTCCAGCAATACCACGCTGTGAAGTATTCCTCATTTGATTCTAAACAAACAATACCTTCTCAACCAGGTTTGTGGGCGTGCTGATGTGTGGGGAGATGGCGTCGTCCCAGAAATGTCAGCGCATCTGGAGGGCGCGCTGAATATAACCTTCGATGGCGTGTACCATTCTCCAGTAGGTTCTGATAATGCAGGGAGGCCCTGGTACGGCTCACCGGCGATCCTAGAGCAGTGGGTGCATCATCTCCTCAGTTGATACCACAATTTTTTCACCAGTAAAAGAAGTTTGTCAGCAAGGCGGTGTATTGACATGCTGTTGGCGAGTGTTGTACCAACCAGCCCAAGAGAAGTCATTAGTAAATAGCACGGCAATGTAGCAACATACTGTACTGTACAGAATATGCACGCTTCTGTCTATGCACAGCTTAAACTGTTTTCGGCTTTCCTTTTGGCAAAATTGTTGCAATGTACGACATAATTCAGCATGTTTTTCCTTTCTGCCAAATTGTTACGACATCAACATTGTAGAATGAAGATAGACAATTTATCCGTATGAAACAGTAATAGAACTACAAACACAACTAGAACTACAACAAAGACATTCCAGTATGTAACAGGCAGAAGGAGAACGGTCAGAGGCTGCAGTCGAACATACAGAAGGTACTATGCGGCAAGTACACATCACATCATCGTGTTCGCGAGAAACAGACAACAAATTTATGCACATAAGTAACCATCAAATCATCATGTTGAGCCAAGTGAAAGCCCGCTAGAACACATTTGACCACAACCTGCTTATCACAAATTCACCACGATTCACTGCAACCAGACCAGCATGACATATACGAATACGATAAGGTGGCATTGACAGACTAAAACATCGAACCCCATCAACGTGCATGCGAGTGCCCTTGCAGGATGGCAGGAGCTACAAACCACAAAACACAGGGAATCCTCTTTACATGCATCACTGAACCGGCCAAACCTTAATTTCGAACGAAGTCTAAAGTCTTAATACGATCACATCGACTTAACTACCTAGTGGAACGTTTGACTTAACATGGATCGCAAAAGAGCTTCCCAACACTGGTTCAGAGCTGGAAGCACCAGTGTGTTGGCCCCCACTTGGCTGCTTTAGTTAGTCTTGATGAAATGAGGGGACAACAGCTTGGTGATCTCCATCATCCCAACCTTGTCCCTCCCAGCAAATATGCTTTTGAGCTTGTCGTCACAGAGGATCTCCCTTTTGTTTTCTGGGTTCTGCGAATCATGTAGAGGGAATTTGTATCACATGATCACACAAAAACAAGCTAGTAAAGCAGCCAGTTGCAATTTAACCCAATCAGCAAACAGATAACGCAACATCGGTTTATGGTTTACAAACTTACAAGTGCAGAGTATAGACTTCAAATGGAAACTATTAACTAATTCAGATGTAGAAAACTAGGTTATATATAGGTTCAATCTTGCAATAAAGAAGGTACAATCAATCAGTCAACAATGCGAGCATTTAGTTATTAAATAACCACATATATAAATTCCACCAACAATGAAAATTTGGCCTTATACAACAGATAATACAATGATGTGTTCAGCAAGCATTACTGATGATGTGCTCTAGAAGACTAGAAGACAACCAAGAAACCACAATGTTTGTATGCATTACTGATGATGTGCTCTAGAAGACTAGAAGACAACCAAGAAACTACAATGTTTGTGTGCATTACTGATGATGTGCTCTAGAAGACTAGAAGACAACCAAGAAACTATAATGTTTGTATGCATTACTGATGATGTGCTCTAGAAGACAACCAAGAAACTACAATGTTTGTATGACATAGCAACATTTCCAGAGATAACTGAAACTCAACATGAAAATTTGAACATCAAGTGGCCTGCTCATTAACTTCACTGTACTGAAGGTACAACTCCAACCTCAGCACATAAGCAAAATGTCAGCAAGCATTATCTCTACTAAGTGAGAGCTGCACATTCTTTATCTAAACACGCAGAAATGAGGAATGAACTGCACTGCAGAGGGGTTTTCCCCACACAACAATCTTGCAACATACACAAATCAAAGACTCTTACCCTAACCAGAGCCAAGATATTTACCAGGGTTGACAAAAAATCTATATGAAAACAGTTGCTATAAACTTTTGCCAAGTTCCATGCACCAATCAGATTAATACAACAAATAGCAGCCAATCGCTAATGCATAGCTCAAATAAACTATAACCAAATCCAGTATTGGGGTTTCCTTCTCCCCCAACCCAACCCAGCACCAATCACTACAATCGCTAGTAGCTCTAAGTAATATGTAACCAAACCGACCGAAATGGGGCTTACTTCCACCAAACTCCCAAATCAACCATTCCAGCGAACTGCCGGCATCTACAGGCGAGATCAGGTAAATAACAAGCTAGGGCTCGATCCACGGGGTACTACCTGGAGGCCCTGGCCCTTGATGTAGGCCCAGACGATCTTGATGGCGCCGGCGCGGGAGATCTCGGGCCCGCCGCCGGGGAACTTGCTGAGGGCCGGCGAGACGGGGATCGGCCGCATGATCCCGCGCAGGTTCTTCGCCTCCGCCGCGTCCCTTGGTGGTCACCTTCGTGGTCACCTTCGGGGGCCCGACCCCCGCCGCCGCCCCGGCTAACGCGGGCCTCTTGGTCCCCGCCGCCGAGGAGGAGGAGAAGGAGGAGGAGGCCATGAGGGCCCGGCAGCCGCGGACAACCCTGGCCGCCGCCGACGACATCGCCGTGGGATGGGGTGGGATGCGGTGGGTGGCTGCGGTGGAGGAGTACGGCGAGGGCGGCGAGGGTTTTGCTGGGTTTAGGGTTTGGAATGCCGATTTGTATTTGTGAGATGGGAGTGGGGAGGAGGAAAGGAGGAGACCAGCCGCTTTTGCACTCGGGTCCATGGGTTTGCTCGTAAATACAAAGGAAAGTAGCGTTTCGCGGCTGCCTAGTGTCAGCTCGTGCGTTTTAGTAGTAGAGGCGGTGATTTGGATGTTTTCTGGGTTTAATCGTGAACGATTTGCACGCCCTGCCGTCCGCTACTGCCGTTTCATATTTCAACTTTCAAGTGTTTCTTGTTTTCCAACCAAAATTACAAATATGAGTTAGCACTACAGTCTAAGAGCATCTCTAGCAGATCCAGAATAAACGCAACCCGGAAAAGTCGTATCAGTGGCACACGAAACCAGTTTTCCGGTTGCAAACTTGTCGGGTGGAACAGATTCACGAAACTCGCCCCTTAATTTTTTTACGGGGCGAGTTTTGCGGATCTCTTCCGCCCGACGAGTTTGCGATCCTGAAAACTGGTTTGAGATTGCACATTTTAATCAACAATAAATGGAAAATTAAGACGAAATTGTGTAGCAACAGTACTAGAATGATAATACACAACCAAAAGAAGCAATGCGCAATTGATAAGGTTGCAATAGTAGTACGACATTCACAAAAAAGAATCTTCCAACTCCGAGTAATTGGTGCTTCCTTTTCCAAATCTCCCACTACCATCGAACAACTCCTCCCCAATCTCCTCCAACTCGTCGCCCGCCTCGGCCTCGGCATCGACATCGAATGCTCCAAGAGGTGCATTCGGAATATCCACCGTTTTCTCCTTCAACATGTCGACATAAGTCATGTCAATGGGCTGCAAATTGTAGCTACACAAATCAAATTGTAAAAAACAAATAAAATTGGAACATGATATGCAGGATTTGTGATGTCCCTCTCGCCAATCGCGCGCACGAATCCAGGGAACACGATATGCATGCGGCAAAACGGGGTATATTGCGTTTTCGGCGGCTCGTTTCCGTTCCCCGAAAATTATTTCCAGGCCGAGTAGTTTTGTCGGATCTGCGCGGGCCAAAATTTCGCCCCAACCAAGAAACATCGGTTATTATAGGGGCTGGGGCGTTATTCGGATCTGCTAGAGATGCTCAAGGGTGTGTACAATCGATACATTACTCTCGGTCTTTGTTGAATGGAACGATGCTGAACTTATATTTTATAAATTTGTTGTAGAATAGAATGCGGATAAATGGAACCCGAGCTCCATGGAGGTCTTTATTTTCAAAAATTATATTTAAAGTATAAAAAAATGATTTTCTAATGTATACTATATCAATTTTCTACCAACGTGTAAAATTTCAATTAGAAATATGTTGTATTTTGGACTCTGCAGAAATGACAAAATATGACATTTCAAATTAGTGAACAGTGCAAACTTTGAACTCTCCAAAATCCGTCAGATTTTGTTATTTTCGTGTAGCCCCGATTTAAGATGAGTTGAGATTTTGCACGTTGGTAGAATGTATCATTGTCTACATCCAAAATCTCCTCAGATTTGTTTGAAATTTCAAAATACGATTTTCAAATTTTCAAAAATAAAGGGCTATATGAAGCTCATCCACAACCATGTCCAACACATCATTACATAGTTGATAATGCCAAGTCGATATCACTAGATCCATCGTTAAACATATTTTTCATATTGCATTTATTTGATATTGTAGATGTTCATATATTTTTCCTATGAATTTGGTCAAACTTTACAAAAAACTTGACTTTGGACACAGCCAATATGCACTTTAAAATGACCTTATCTAACATTACACTGCAAATTTCTATGAAAAGATGGCATGGAGAACATAAGTAAAATATGTATTTCTAACCATTGCACATATTGTAATAACTGCGCGCTAGGTGTGTAAGCTGCAGTGACACATATATCCAACTGTTCAGATCTCTTCTCACACCAATATCATAATGTTTGCAGCACAACTGTAATTATTTTGATTGGCACAGTTTTGACGCCAGAAATACGCATAACACATGCCCAAAACCCTTTCCTACCACCAACCGTATGATCAAATTTAATTTTCTTGGTTCTACTCGAAGATGGGTAGATCAAGAGGCTTATTCTTCGACACGACTTCAGCCTCGCTTGAAGACTCCGATAGCGATAGTGCAGCCAAGGCCTTTGCTTGAGATTCTTTGTCCATGTCCAAGAAGAGGCGATGCCTGCCGAGGAGCAGAGGGCAAGCATGGTTCAGAGTTACCATCCTGAGCGGTGAAGCGAAAAACTGAAATGTCGCGGACGAAGATCACTTACCATCTAGAATCTGATGTTAATTCTGGGTGAAACGCGGTGGCGAGGATGTTCCCTTGCCGTACTGCAACAATCACCCGATCTTTGGAGTACACTTCGTCCTGCAAGATTATTGCAGTGTACGTCAGTTCCTGTGAATATTTGTTTCGCAATGACCAATATATCCAGTGAGTCCATCTATTTTGGACTCTGCAGACTCTAATTTGTTTAAAAGAGAGCAGAATTGAGTAACTAGCAGAATAAATGAACATTATGATCAAACACAGCAGAGCAACAAGCTTTTAACCTCCACACCCTCGCCAGATGTAATTGTAATGCTGGGTCGACCAGCAGGAACAGGGCAGTCTGCCAATACTTCAACATCCGGTCCAACTTCCAAGATAGCAGGTGCCCGTATAAATACGCCACGACATGTATGATTTCCACCTTCCTTCTCTGCAAGCATCGGCACTGAAAGTTCTGTTTCAAAGCTTTGAAGCTGCAAGGGAAATGTAGTTTGCAGTCAAGCATGTTGTTCACATTCTTGTACATTCATCTGAAAAACTTTCCAAGATATAAAACTCAAATGATACTAACAACTAATTCAGCCAAAAATAAACATGTGTATTCAAAGATACCTGACTCCCAAAAAAGTTACGGTGGACAGTACAATCTAGTCCACCAACAAGTTCCTGGCCTCCTGTCTTTTGCCCTGCAAGTTACATTTCTTATCGGTCACGATGGTCCATCTATTAATCTCATCGAAAAAGGTCTAAAGCCATCTAATAATGGGTGGTCCACAATTCCAGATACCTACTGCCTTGTTTGCAAGGAAGATGAGTCCAGCACAGGTTCCCCATACAGGCTTTCCTGCAGTGACAAACTCTCGAAGTGCAGGAAACTGCAAAACAGATGAAGTTGAATATCTGAACATTGAATGTCT
Source organism: Poa pratensis (assembly GCA_947311845.1). Taxonomy (NCBI): domain Eukaryota; kingdom Viridiplantae; phylum Streptophyta; class Magnoliopsida; order Poales; family Poaceae; genus Poa; species Poa pratensis. The sequence goes on along the minus strand of CAMZMU010000043.1, from coordinate 60,068,528 downwards.
AAACATTTTCAGTGTACGTAAGTAAACAGGTAACAAGGGTATATTTTGTAGCGGATATGTCGAAATGTAAGAACATGTAATTTCCAACCATAAACTCGTTTTAGGTACTAGTATTAACAAAAACATCAAACGGGTGTCCTTTTCACAAATCTCAACTCGAATGCCAGCACTACTACATACAGACAGTACTCGAATTTGCCTTCGACGCAATTCTCTTTTCTTTTGACCAATGCATTGAAGCACTAATATAACCTCTCTTTGATTTCCTTAGAAAAGGGGAGTATCTGCACCAATTGGGAGAAGACGCTGTTCCTCTAGCCCGATCAAGAGCAAGTTTTTATCATCACGGGCTAGTTCAAACGAGAAAATGAAACCATAGGCCATACTCGACACAGCCAGTTCACAAGATGCTCACTTCCCAAGTTTTAGCACGAGGGTAGATTTCCCCGTTGCCTCTCAATCCCAATCCTAGCATTGTTCTTGCAATATTTAACTTTACTCTGTGCTACCTAATACAGAAGAGGGAAGTAGGAACACAAGCACGAAACAAGATTGATTATATAGTATACCATCGAGCAATAATGGTACCATGGTGGGTGGGTTTTGTTTAGCTTCTTGAAAGCCATACCATGTTATTCAATATATTTCTAATATATAGTACATAGTATGTTGAGGCATAACCGAAATAAAACCCTCTGTGCGGAATTACCTTGCGTTTTGGGAGAAACATGAACTGGGAGAAGACGGTGTTCCTCTAGCCCGATCAAGAGCAAGTTATTTGATCAAAATTTAGTACTGAATATACTAATCGCCTTCCGCGTGACAAAGCCACGCAAGCAGTTACTAGTGCAGTGTAGTGTACCAACGCACCTGATTCATTTTCGACGCGCGGACAATTACCAATGCATTGTACAAACGCACTTGATTCATTTTCGACTGGCTGTCAATTACTAGTGCAGCGTACTACTAACGCACTTGACTAATTTTTGGCTACTGAAAAATCTAACCAAGGAAGAACATTATCACTTCCATCCAATTTCTCACCCCCACCGGTGAACATGAATCGAATCGTGTCAATTCAAGACTGACGGTTGGGTTCTAGAGACACTTCGCAGAGCTTTCACCAACACCCACCCAACACACCCAGTTCCCCTGTTTTAAATGAGCGGGGAGGAAGATAAACGTGCATTTATCCCTATGAGAAAGAAACAGGGCACGTACGAGGTTGTGGTAGTTGGCGAGCTTGGCCATGGTGGTGCTCTCGCCGCCGGGGATGATGAGCGAGTCGAGTCCCAGCAGTTGCTCCGGCTTCCGCACCTCCACCCCCTTGGCCCCGATCCTTCTCAGCGCTGCAACCATACCGGAATCAAGAACACAACAACCGTCAAAGGCGAGAGAGACAGAGTAAAACGGCGGAGAAGCTAGGAGGAGCACGGAACGCACCGGCCATGTGCTCGTTGTAGGAGCCCTGCAGCGCGAGGACGCCGACCACCGCCTCCATTGCTCGGTCGCCCGCCTCGGGACGTGTGGTGTGGCTCGATATAGGTAGGTGGAAAGTGGTGGCGGTGACGTCACGGGAGTGGGGAGGGAGGGGAGGAAGGAGGAGCACGTCGCCGTGGGCGGCCGCCGCCACACGCGCGCCACTGGGACTCTGGGAGCGGGAGACGAGCGATCTTGGCCGTCCGTTTCCATTGGGCATGGGCCGGGCGGTACCCATTGGTAGGTGAGACTGTCAGCCCTTACCGGCCCAGTAGCCCATGGCCAGCCCAGTCTCCTGCAAGGCTTGGTTCTGTAGTTCTTTCATGTTTTATGTAGATCAAATTTTTAATAGAAGAATGTGAACCGCCTTCTTTGCTAAATTTTCGTTTTTTTAGATCTACCGAGTACAACATAAATACATCCACTAAATGCAAACACTATGAACTACTCCCTCCGTTCCTAAATATAAGATGTTTTAGATGTTACACATGTTGTCTAATACATACACAAATGAGTGAACATACACATGTACACAAATGTATCTAGACACATTACATGTGTATGTGGACAAAGTCTAAAACATCTTATATTTAGAAACGGAGGGAGTAACACCCCAAGATGGATAAGAGTATTTTTCTAGACAACCACCAAACAAACATGAGTCCAATCACACATCTCATATAATAATTAATTTATCAATAAAAATGGCGGTAAAAGCACAAGAAACAAAACCCTAATTAATTTGTGGGTCGGTGACATCAACATCGGCACATTCTAATCCCATGTTTTTCATAGCTCTTGCTATCCTGGTTGCTCCCGCCGCCGCATGCGCTGTTCCTAAGGCAATCGGTGGATGGATGGACTGTCTCACAGTTGAGCCAGGTCATGCAGTTGTACACGGCCTGCACATCGACATCGTTCTCCTGAAGCAGGTTCATCTTGCTCACCACGGTATCGCTGCAATGACTTATGTCCTCATTCTCACGTTTTAACACAAGGAAGATTTCTCTGGTGCCTCTCAAACCTAATCCTAGCATTGTTCTTGCAATACTTACCTTTATTGTGTGCTATTTGACACAAAAGATGGAAGTAGGAAGACAAGCATGCAAGTAACGAGATTGATTATATAGTAGTATACCATCGAACAATAATGGTACCATGGTGGGTGAGTTTTGTTTTCGCCTTGAAAGCACATATATCGACAAAACTTGGACTGCACAAAACTATCTGAAAACCATACCATATTATTCAATGTCTTTCTAATGTGTAGTACTCCTACATAATATGTCGAGGCACAACAAAAATAAAACATGGCCTTTTCATCTCTCTAACTCCCTCCCTCTATCTTCAGTATTCCCCATCTTTCTCTCAACACACGCATGCACGCACGTACACATCGGATATGTCTTCTACGTGAGTTGGACTACGGGGGACACCCACTCACCTACACGACACCATAATTAAGGCAAAAATAAGTATTACTACCTATACGAAAGACGAGCGATTTCTCGCTCTCTCCGCGCTCGGGCTACAGTGTTGAACAGTACCCCGTGGAGAGACCTATTTGCAATTTCCCAAAAATCGAGGGACCTTTCTGCAAAAACATCTCATATCCCCCCTCCTCTTCTTTCTCTCCCGCGCGGTGCCGAGCCCGCCGCCGCCGCTCCGCTCCTCCCCCGACGAACCCAAGCAGACCCCGAGATCCGCGGTCGTTCCCTCTACCTCCTCCGCAAGCCACGTGTGCAGGAACGCTCGGAGCGCGGCGAATCGAGCCTTCTTCTCCGACTCCGGCCGCCGGCCCACCGTGCTCGATCTGCAGCCCGCCGGCCCGCCGTGCCTGAGCCTTCCATCGTCTTCGTGCTGAGCTCCTGGTCCGGTTGGACCATCTCACCTTCCTTCCCTTCCTCTGTATCGGCCGTGGCCGTGCTCCTGTCCGCCGCCGCGATTTGGTCGCCGCCGGCCAACTCCGGCAACCATATGGCTCCGTCCGCCACCACTCGCCTCCCCTCGACGCCCTCCAGCGAATCCGCGTAGCCCCAGCACCGCGGGCGTGCTCCCCTGCCCGAGCACGAGCTCGGCAGAGCCGCCGACGCCTGCCTCTGCGCCGCTGACGTCAGCAGTGACATCACAACGGCCCCGCCTGTCAGAATCTTTTAATTTTTGTAAATAATTTCATAATTAATAAAACCCTGACATGTGGGCCCCGACTGTCATATTTTTAGTAATTACAGAAAATGCTAAAATTTGTAAAAATCATATCTTTTGATCTGTAATTCAGGAAATTATGAGTAATATACCAAAATGTTCAGAAAAATATAAACTATTTATTTATGACAAATTCATGCATGATTGAACAACTTAAATTAAGACTTGCCTAAAATTACTAAAATGCCACTTTCTTTAATTATGGGGTTTGTTCCAAATATTGCTTTTAGTGGTATTTGGACCCCATTTAAATTGTTATCCATCTTATACAGTTTAAAATGAACTCCCTAATTTATCATGTCACACATGTTTGTATGCGCATTGCATTATACCATGTGTTGATTGTTTCCTTCCTTTCCGGTGTTAGTTTTTATTGATAAAACGTGAATCCGAAGTCAATTGCAACATCACCAAAGACAAATACTTGATCATTTATTTATGTCGAATTCATGCATGATTGAACAACTTAAAATAAGACTTGCCTAGAATTACTAAAATGCCACTTTCTTCAATTATGGTGTTTGTTCCAAATATTGCTTTTAGTGGTATTTGGACCCAATTTAAATTATTATCCACCTTCTAGAGTTTAAAATGAACTCCTTAATTTATCATGTCACACATGATAAAAAATGCAAATGATATATCAAAATGTTCAGCAAAAAAATTTCTATCTAATTATGTCAAATTCATGCATGTTTAAACAACTTATAACCATGTTTATTTAGGGGAACAAGACAACCCAATTCATGAATTTATTGGGTGTTTCCAAATGCTATCACTAAATGCATTTCAGCTCTATTTAATTCATATCTTTTAATCTGTATTTCAGAAAAAATGCAAATGACATATCAAAATGTTCAGAAAAAGTATTTCTATCTAATTATGTCAAATTCATGCATGTTTAAACAACTTACAACCATGTTTATTTAAGGGAACAAAATAACCCAATTCATGGATTTATGGGGTATTTCCAAATGCTATTACTAAATGCATTTCGGCTCTATTTTAATTGTTATCCAAGCTTAGGATTAAACTTCAGTAATTTTAATTTGTCATCCATACATTTTTGTATGCACATTGCATTATGCCATGTGTTGACTGTTTCATTACGAGCGTACGATGCACAAACTCATAGCTGTACGTGCGACAGTCTTTTAGGATCGGAGGGAGTAATATAAATGCAACTCTACTAAAAAAGACAATGGTAGACACAACATTCCAGGAACCAGCCGATTAAAGATGTATTAGCATTAAGAATTAGAAAATAATCTGGTACTGTCATGGTTGAGCTGACTTGCCTAAAATTACTAAAATGGCACTTTCTTTAATTATGGGGTTTGTTCCAAATATTTCTTTTAGTGGTATTTGGACCCCATTTAAATTGTTATCCATCTTCTACAGTTTAAAATGAACTCCCTAATTTATCATGTCACACATGTTTGTATGCGCATTGCATTATACCATGTGTTGATTGTTTCCTCCCTTTCGGGTGTTAGTTTTTATTGATAAAACGTTAATCCGAAGTCAATTGCAACATCACCAAAGACGAATACTTGATCATTTATTTATGTCGAATTCATGCATGATTGAACAACTTAAACTAAGACTTGCCTAGAATTACTAAAATGCCACTTTCTTTAATTATGGTGTTTGTTCCAAATATTGCTTTTAGTGGTATTTGGACCCAATTTAAATTATTATCCATCTTCTAGAGTTTAAAATGAACTCCTTAATTTATCATGTCACACATGATAAAAAATGCAAATGATATATCAAAATGTTCAGCAAAAATATTTCTATCTAATTATGTCAAATTCATGCATGATTAAACAACTTATAACCATGTTTATTTAGGGGAACAAGACAACCCAATTCATGAATTTATGGGGTGTTTCCAAATGCTATCACTAAATGCATTTCGGCTCTATTTAATTCATATCTTTTAATCTGTATTTCAGAAAAAAATGCAAATGACATATCAAAATGTTTAGAAAAAGTATTTCTATCTAATTATGTCAAATTCATGCATGTTTAAACAACTTACAACCATGTTTATTTAAGGGAACAAAATAACCCAATTCATGGATTTATGGGGTATTTCCAAATGCTATTACTAAATGCATTTCGGCTCTATTTAAATTGTTATCCATGCTTAGGATTAAACTTCAGTAATTTTAATTTGTCATCCATACATTTTTGTATGCACATTGCATTATGCCATGTGTTGACTGTTTCATTACTTTCCGATATTTTGGTTCTTCTCGGTAGACGCGGATACGAGATCGAGATGGAAATCAACAACAACAAAAACGAATACTTGATCAACCAAGGATGAAGTCAAGTACAATATTACAAAAGATCTATTATTATTGGTTATCAAAAAAGCAAGGCAAGCATAACTTCTTATCTGCACATGTATATGCCTATCACTTGCATCGCAAATAATATATTAAAATTTGCAGGAAAATAAAACTTTTACAACTACTGCATTCCCTGCATGATTAATCAACTTTAATTCCTGTTTACTTAGACGAATAGTTCCTGTAAAGTTTTCCAGTAATAGTTCCTTTAAGATATTTTTCCAGAGTGGATAAATTTTTTGACCGCAATTTATGAGACTTTTGCAAAGTTCTAAATCTCTTTCTCGCGCTCACATTTTCGACATAACTTTTAAACAAAGTTTTTTGGTAATAGTTTCTTTAAAGTTTTGGGGATCATATTATGTGTACTGAAGTCTGGAGACGTTCCAATTGATAAGTAATGGTTCAGTTTCTTCTCAATTTATTCTCTACATTGCTTACTGGTGGTTGTTCTCTGCTGGTTTACGAAACCGCCCATACACATATGCTGTCTTGGTGCTTTGTAATATACTTAGTTAAATGTACCATCTCGATCTGACCTACTTTTTGTAACATGATTCTCCTTTCTTACTAATTATAAAATATGATGAGAATTTTGCAAGTGGCCATTCATATTGTCGATTACCAGATTGCAAGTGGCCATGTAATTTGCAAGTGGCCATTCAGAGTTGTGTCGCGCTTGCTTAAGTAGATGAACCTCCCAAAAACTAGGCCATGTAATTTGCAAGTGACCATCCATATTGTCGATTACCAGATTGCATATGTATATTTATTTGTTTACTGCTCAATGGATAATATAAAGACAACTCAAGTATACTTTGCTCCTACAGTGATGCTCTGAGGTCAAGGCCATAATAGTGTTTCATGAGAAATTTAATGAAGGCTTAGTCTTATTTATTCTTTGACTGCATAGTTTTTTTTTGTTATATATAACTTTCTGCACTTACCGATTTAGCATACAAGTTTCATAATTTTATTTCGAATAGTCCGATGTTTGCTTGAAGGAAACAAACTTACTTACCGTCAACAGAATTTCTCATCAACAGAATTTCTCATCAAGGGCGTAGCTACCTTGCCTGTAATATTAGTCAGATTAGTCTAACATTATGGTTCCCACTACCCTGTCTTCTTTCCGTAGACATATCTAGCGGACGACTAATTACTGCTTATAAAAATTATTACTGTTCAAACCAACGGAACTTTATGTAGTTCTCTATAAACCTTCCCATACAATTATTTCATATGCTATATCTCTCATCCATACACCGACTTACTTATATACATACAATCTATATGCATACAAAAATACACGTTCATTCGCTTCATACAAGATACAGTACCATCAACAAAATACACTACCAAACAAAACTTCCAAAAAAGCCGCGGCGTGACGCCGCGCAAAATTCCACTAGTCATAATTAACGTGTGTGAATTTGTGACAGTTGAAGAAGAAACACCCATAAACAGATAGGCGTACTTCCCACTAAATCATAAGCCCACACAGGTCAACTCAAACATCGTCATGAAATAATTAGTTTATCGGTTCCTATGACGGTAAAGCCACAAGAAAAAGTCCCTAACTAATTTTGGGGTCAAAAGAGCATGTCTTGGTGTCTAACATGGTAACATTTGCCCATAACGGTACTACAGTATGTTTCACAGCTTGGTGTGCATCGGCAGGACACTCGGCTCTTTCTCGTGAACCTTCAGGGCCTCCCCTGCCGCCCCACACATTGTTCCTGAGGCAGTCCGCAGAAGGGTGTATGGCTCATAGTCGAACCCTATGGCACAGCCGCACAGTTATACACAGTCTACACCTCGGGGCCGTCCTTTCGGAGCAGATTGATGTTGCGCACGATGTCACTACATGGCACGCCGGCGTCGCTGTATGCGAACTTGATCATGGCCGCCCTCCTTGACATCATGTTAGATTCCCGCGTTGCGTCTCTAGTCTAATCTTAACATTGTTCTTGCAATATTTGACCTTTCTATGTGCTATTTGTTATGTACAAAAGAGAGAAGTTAGAAGACACAAATGAAACATGCTTGATTATATAGTACTCCCTCCGTTTAGAAATATAAGACGTTTTAGATTTGCAGGCACACTTCCGTCACGTACAAAATATTTTGGACTTCCCCCTTTTACCCTCCCGCAGACGCGCACGGCGCACCACTCGCTCACCTTCCTCTCTCACGCAGTCCACTCGCTCTCGTCCTCACGCACATCTCCCCGCCGTCGCCGTCGTCCCCCGCCCACCGCTCCCTCTCGCCCCCGGCTCCCCATCGCCCCCGCTGCCTCCCCCCACCTCTCTGCACCGTCCCCTTTCTCCCCCACCTCACTGTTTTCTCTCGGCGACGAGCACACTGCTCCCCACCACTCGGTCAAAGACTGCATTTTTATCGCCGGCGACGAGCTTCTCAGCGACGGAGGCGCTCGATCTATGTGCTCCGGCGCTGGATCTACGTGCGCCGGCGCTGGATCTGCACGGTGGCCTCCGTCTTCGGCCTCCTGCTCCCCGTCTTCGCGCTCTCCTCCACCGTCAATCCTCGATGGACTTTTTGCTTGCATCCTGGCGCCGGATGAGGTGGCGTTGGCGCCGCCCGCTGAGCTCGTCAGGACCAGCTCGCTGCCGACCATTGCGGATCCAGACGCGGGGAATAAGCTGAGCTTGGGTGGCTGGAAAGGACTGCCCCACCGTCTTCATCTACTCCTCCGCGCCCGCCTCCCCTAGCAGCGTGGAGTACTGGATGATGGCGTCCCGGCAGTTGTCAGGGTGCGGGATCCAGACGCCGCCGAGGCATTCTTCATGCCCTTCTTCTCCTCGCTCAGCTACATCGCCGGCCCCTACATCACCCCAGGTAACACAATGATCACCGCACCATCAACACTGGCCCTGTAGTATTTTGTTGTTCTTGGAGTAGTTCAGTTTCAGCATTGTTCTTGTTGTTCATGGAGTAGATGCTGAGAAATTGTTTGATTTGCCATGAACTTCTCAAGATAAATTAGAGGCAGTGCACCATGTTTGTTTGATGAAGTAGGAGTAGCAATAGCATGCTTGTAGAATTTCTAGTGCAAGTTTATAGTAAGAACGGTATTGCAATAGCAATAGCATGCCTGTTGCTAATTTTGCAAGTTGATTGCAGTATGCCAGTAGCAGCAGTAGCAAGTTCTGCTCCTTGCTGTAGCATGAATTGAGAGTGGCATATTCTAAAACTGAAAGATTTCTTGCTGCTAGGAGTACTGGAATATTGCATGAGGTTCTAGTGCACCGCTTCTGCTTGTCTGATTTTTTTATGTGCGTGTGTCAATATATGTACTCCTTGCTTGTGTTCAAGAACTGCATTACTCCATCTTGTTTTGCTTGATCCTACTCTATGCAATTAGCAAGTGTAACTGAATTGCAGTGCCGTTAATGTACTCTATGCGACAGAATGCTTGCTTGCAGTTAATTATTTGCCTTTTGAAGCCGGCGCGCTCTGCTCTCCTAGCCAGTGCTCTGCTCCTGCTGGGTGGGAGCCGGCGTGCTGCTGTTCCCACAGTCGACGCGAGAGGAGTCGAGCAGCTGGAGGAGATGGCGAGGCGGAGAAGAAGCTGGAGGAGATGGCGAGGCGAGGAAGAAGCTGGAGGAGATGGCGCCTGGAGGTGCTCGCGCACGAGCACGGATGCGCGCCTGGAGGTGCTCGCGCGCGAGGGACGGCGGCGATCTGGACTGGCGACGGCCGCGATCTGGGCCGCGATTCAAATTTTAGATCGATGATCGGTTCGCTCCACTGCGGGAGGGCATAACCTGTTGTTTAATCGAAAGTTGAGGGTAATCCTGTCTTTTGTGCAATTTTCACCTGGTCGGGACGAATCCTAAAACATCTTATAATTCTAAACGGAGGGAGTATATAATCAAACTGTAATAGTACCATAGTGGGTGGATGCGAAACTTTTGGCTCTCGGGTACCATATACCTTGATATATGGGAAACTATTAGAAATTCAAAAAATGGTTAAGAAATACGCTCAAAGATTACCAAGTAGGCTACGCGTGTAAAACATTTGGTTAGGACATTATTCTCATTGACTTCTTGGTAAAAAAGAGAAATGTTCGGCTAATAGTGTATATATAGTGCTTGTTTAGCCAGAAAAATTACCCAGCGAATAAGGAATGCTATTTTTTGGCAAAACTTTTTGTATGTATACAATATATGATAATATTGTCTCTAATGTCAGTTCCGAACATTTTCTTATTTTCTAAATTATTTTCAGATATCAGGATATATGGTACCCATGTTTTTCTATACATTTTCGCATAGTGGGTGGGTTTTGGTAAGCTCCTTGAACGCCCATGTATCAACTAAACCTGTACTGCAAAAAAACAATATCTGAAATCCATACCATACTATTCAATGTCTTTCAAATGTATAGTACATACTATGTTGAGTCAAAACCAAAATAAAAACTAGGCACATCGCGGTTATGAATTGACTTCTACGTGAGTTCGACTATCGGAGTACGTCTTCAATATCGTAATTAACTCGTGCAAAAATGAACACACAAATTCAAACCAAGAGATATTTACTCGATGAAGAAAAAATTTGACACTAAATATTTACACACAACTTAAATATTTTTTCACTTTATTTTGTAATTGTTTGAGGAAGAAGTGACACCCAAACTTGGAAATACTTCCTGCTAATCGCAAGCCCACACGAGTAAGATCAAACATCTGTCATACAACAACAAAAATCGATGCATATGGCCATACAAGCATAATAATAATAACTAATTTGGAGGACAAAAGAGCATGTCTGAACTCTGAAACGTTAACACATGCACATACTGATCCCATAGTTTTCACAGCTCGGTGTGCAGCGGCCGAACACTCTCCTTCTCGCCGGCCTTCTGGCCTCCCACCTATACACAAAGTAGCCTTGCTTTCCCCCCGCAAAGAAAAAAAGTAGCCTTGCTTTCTCCCGTAGAACCGATATTTACCATTCATGGGCTATTTCAAATGAAAAAATGGAACCGTAAGCCTTACACAACACAGTCAGCTTTGATGATACCCACTTCCCAAGTTTTAACACAAGGGTAGATTTCCCTCTTGCCTCTCAAGCCTAATCCTAGCATTCTTCTCACAATATGTAACTTGCTGTTTGATACAGAAGTGGTAAGTAGGAAGACAAGCACGAAATAAGGTTGATTATATAGTATACCATCGAATAGTAATGGTACTATGGTGGGTTGGTTTTGTTAAGCTCCTTGAAAGCACATGTATCCACATACCTTGAACCACACAAAACCATCTGAAAGCCATACCTATAATTCAATGACTTTCGAATAGTTTGTTGAGGTACAATCGAAATAAACCAGGCTTATTTATGGTGTCACTGGGACTCTGGGAGCGGGAGCCGAGCGATCGTGGCCGTCCGTTTCCACATGGGCATGGGCCGGGCGGTACCCATTGGTAGGTGCAACTGTCAGTCCGTACAGACTCATTAGCCCTGGCCAGCCCAGTCTCTAGCAAGGCTGGTTCAGTAGTTTTTTTAATGTTTTTTCTAGATCGGTTTGTTTACAGAATATTTAAACGGTCCTAATATTAGTAGTCGTCTTCCTCTTGATCTAAAAAAATGTTGTCTTCCAACTTTGGCAAATATTATTTTTAGATATATCGATTACAGTATAAATGCATCCGTCAAATTTTGCAAACACGAAAAAATAACACCCCAAGATTTGTGTGTGTAAACACGCGCGCGCGCACACAAATCCTAGCTAGCTTGTAGGTCAAAAGAGCAGGTATTAACATCTGCACGTACCAATCCCACGGTTTTCACAACTCGTTGTGCAGTGGGTGTGGGTGGGCACTCGGCTCATCCTCGGCAACCTTGTGGCCTCTGTCTTTATCGACGTGTTGTTCCTAAGGCAATCGATGGATGGGCTCAACTCGTAGTTGCATTTGCACATGGCCTTCACCGTGACACTGTCCTCCCGAAAAATTCTATTTTCATGCCCCTGGTTTCTTAGTTGTACTCACTTTTTCCCATTCTCTTAACTTTTGCTCACTTTTCCCCATTGGGTTATTTTCATGCCTTCACGAATGCTCAAAAAAGCCCCTGAAAAAGCCCCTAGAAACCTTCACGAATGAGCAGATGGGGAAAACTGGGTACATTAAGAAACCAGGGTCTCGGTCCTTAAAAGCACATGTTTCCACAAAACATTGACCACAGAAAACGAAGCATATAGCGTATCACTCCTTCAAGTCCTCTTCGTACTCCCAACTAAAAACAACAATTTTATATATTTCAGAAAATTCTAGTAAAAAATATGAGTGTTCGAAAGATATTTGTCTACAATCTTCTAAATTTTCAGATCTAAAGTCAAAAGTATCAATGCGAAAGAAAAAAATCTAGCATGAATAGTACCCTTAAAGCAAAAAATGACACTATTCATGCTAGATTTATCTTTTTATTTCTCAATGAAAATTTAGAGGTTATACACACATCTTGTGAACACTCACAATTTTCACAGAATTTATTGAAGCATTTAAAATTGTCCTTTTAACGTAGCACATGAAGGGTCTCCACACATAACCACCCAAAAGCTATACGATATCATTCAATAAATTTCGCATATATATATGCACAACCAAAAGCCATTTTCATCTCTCGATTTCCCTCTCTCTTTTTTTTACAAGTTATGTGTCTCATTGTTGAATAAAGATCAAGATACAAGCCAGTAAATACCGACCTAACATAACGAAAAAGATAACAGAATCCTAAACTTTTGCAGGAAGTACACACAACTAAAAAGCAAAATTTCAATTCTGACCGGAGAAACCCCTGAGCAAGATTGCAATGCCAGCCTCTCGCCTCCAACACCATTGTAGCGGCCACCTAAGAGAAAGTGGACATATCACCTCGTCACCCAACTCGACGCGCCCCCTCACCGATATGCAGCTTCACGAAAATTCAAAGTAGTTCGTCAAAGGCAAAACCATTGTTGTTGAAATAATCAAACCGGGTTGTATCCCGGACACACCATTAAACTCCAAATCTAACACCCCGCGTGACGACGTTGGTGGAGGAAACCAAATTTGCCAGCCTCCAACCAACAGCACAAGAATCACCATGTGGCACGCAATATCACCAATGAAGACTACCGTCGACAGACTATCAACTCGAGCAAAATAAACACACAAATTCAAGCCTGGGTATTTTATTCCAATTATAAAAATTAGACAATAAATATATACACACAACTTAAATATTTTCCCTTTTATTTTGTGACAGTTTGATGAAGAAGTAACAAACAGAAATCCAAGGGTACTTCCCGCTAATCACAAGTGCACACACGTCAAATCAAGCATCGTCATACAATAATTAGTTTATCGATACATATTGCGGTAAAAACACAAGAAGAACCTAGTTAATTTGGGGTCAAAAGAGCATATGCCTGAGTCTAACACGATAACATCTGCACATAACACAGTACTACCGTAATTTCACAGCTCGGTGTGCAGCGGCAGGGCAGTCGGCTCCTTCTCGCCGACCTTCTGGCCTCCCCCGCCGCCGCACGCGCTGCTCCTGAGGCAGTCCGCAGCAGGGCGCACGGGCTCATAGTCGAACCCCATGGCGCAGTTGCACACGGTCTGCACCTCGGCACCGTTCTCCCGGAGCAGGTTGATGTTGCTGAGCACGATGTTGCTGCACGGCACGGCGTCGCTGCACGCGAACTTGATCGCCTCCGCCCGCCTCGACGTACCGGTGATGTTCCGGTACACCACGTTGCTCACCTGCACGTTGGTGCTCTGGTTGGCGCACGGCGTCTTCGAGTCGCAGTAGAACTGGTCGATGATGATGGGGTGGTCGACGTTGTCGACGAACACGTTGGAGAACCGGACGTTGCGGACGTAGCCGGCGCCGCCCTGCCATGTCTTGACCCGGACGCCGTTCTGGGCGCGGCTGATGCGGGCGTTGTCGAGGGAGACCCCCTCGACGGCGGCGTAGGAGCCACCCTGTCCCAGGCTGCCGATGCTGATGCCGTGGCCCGGGTCGCACACGATGCCCTTCATCTTGACGGCGAAGCTGGCGTTGGAGATGGAGATGCAGTCGTCCCCGGTGCCGATGCGGCACGCCGTGATGGTCACGGCGGTGGACTCCGCGACGTGGATGCCGTCGGTGTTGGGGCTGTCCTCCGGCGCCGTGATGGCCATCTTGTCCAGCCGCACCCCTCGCGACCGGGACACCGTCAGGTGCATCTGCTGCGCGTTCTGAATCCGCAGGCCGCGCACCCTCACGCCGGAGCACTTGTCGATGGTCACCGCCGTCGGCGCGGCCTTGCACGGCTTGGACTTGTCGATCTTGCAGGAGTTGGCCCACCATTTGGTGCCGGAGCCGTCAATGACGCCGCCGCCCTGGATGCGCGCGCCGACGAGGCCGCCGAAGAGGAGCCATAGACGTGGGCTCTTGGGGTCCCACTCAGATGGTTCCTCCGGCGCCACGATGGTGCCATGGATCAGGACAACCCAGCCTCTCCTTGCAGGGGCCCATGAACCTGATCGGGCCTACCTTGTAGCGCCGGTGGGCAGTGACAACGAACACCGCGTCTTTCAGTGAGCACGCCTTTTCCCACGCTTTCGCGAATGCCTGGTATAACCAACTGAACACATCAATATTTTGAACTTTTCGACAAGTTGATCCATGGAAGCAAAAACATATAGACACACCATTTCTTATGCATTATTAATCTGAGAAAAATAGAAGAAGGAAAACACGGAGTGAGCTTTCTGAAATAAGCAGAGCTTGTGACTTGTATGAACAAGAAATGATGATACACAAGCTAAACATGCAGGCATGCGTGCACGCATGCATATAAGATGTTTGGTTTCTTATTAGGATGGGTCTCTCAAGGAGATCTGCACGCCGCCAAGTGGTGGCTGATGATTTGATGATAAGTTAAGCAACCGCCAATCACTGTCAGATCTCTTGACGTCCCTTTTTGTTTTCAGATACCAGGTTAGCTCATCGATCATAGTACGCATGGAAAGTGCGATATCATCCTACCTGTATTTGAAATGTCTGGATACCTACTTTTCTTGCAGCATCGATGTTGCTCTCTGTCTAAGTGATGTGTACAATGATCACTTTCCCAAATAGATGTATTTCTTCTCTCATTCCTGAAAAACTTTTAAGCAAATGAACAGTGCTAATCAGTCCCTCCTGTCGTGCATCCTAGATATTTTTCTTTTGTGTATTCGCGACTTGTTCAGCATCCGTATGTGTCAAGTTGACTAATCCATTATTTTGTGCAAGAACCAACAGCATAACTTAATCAAATAACT
The DNA here is from genome assembly GCA_947311845.1 of Poa pratensis. Taxonomy (NCBI): domain Eukaryota; kingdom Viridiplantae; phylum Streptophyta; class Magnoliopsida; order Poales; family Poaceae; genus Poa; species Poa pratensis. The sequence goes on along the minus strand of CAMZMU010000043.1, from coordinate 60,053,159 downwards.
AAGCTCTCGCTGAACTTTTTTTAAGCAAATCGCAACAAATTAAAGGTGAGATCGATCGGCAGGAAACGTTTCTGAAATGTCGCGCCGGTTTCTCATCATTCCCATGCACCTGCCATATAGCTATTGTCGTCACGCCATGGAGATCGGAGTTGGTACGTCCGTACGTACGTGTCACGGTGTTAGCATGAACAATTCGTGGAAACTAAGCTTAGCCTAAAGTACGTAAAGACGTACCTCCGTGTCGTCGGTGCAGCCGTCCCCCGCTGCGCCGAAGTCGTCGACCTTCACGACGTTCCTCTTCTTCTTAGTCGGCGACGGGCACCTGGCGCCTCCCAACAAGATGGTATCTCCTTCCACCTCCTCCTTCTCCTCTTCGTCGTACTCATCATCATCGCCGTACCATTTGAGGTGATCTTCCTCGTCTCCGCCGCCTCCATCCATCCACAACTTCAAGAACCTCTTGTCAAACGCCTCATCTTCGGCCCCGCCACCAACATCGACATCACCGGCGTCACTTCTCTCCTCCGCCGTTCCTCCGACGGCCATGAACATCAACACCAACAGCAAGAACATCGGTGCTGTTCTCATGCCTCTTCGCTTTCTTCTCCCTCACTCCATTTCACCTCTGTGTGCGTGTGTGTGGCATGGTTTTGGTTGGAAGGGTCGTCCGTGCGACAATTTATAGTGGGAGAACCGGGCAAGCAAGGAGAGAGAGGGACTTGAAGTGCAAGGGAATGATACAAGTGTTCGACAGGGCAAGGTGTGGTTTATGCTTTACTCATCCTCTGCAAAAGGGGACCCATACTAGCTATGCCCAAGCTAGCACGCGCCCATGCATCCATCCTTTTGATTTTATTGGCATTTCCTCGATTTGATTTGCAAGATACTCCTGCTGAAAAAGAATGGTTAAATGAACACGTCAAGAAAAAACAACGTTATCACTGGCTGAAACGATAGCCAAGCGGTAATTCCAACTGTGAGAGGACTACTGGTCATAACTTATTGTTTCTTGCAAGAACTTTTGATGGATCCATCCATGAACCATGGTCCCTTTTGCAGAGGATTAGGGGACCTTTTCGGTTGTCTTTACATAAACATTGATAGCTTAAGACATAGTATATTCATTTTTTTCCTTCAGAAGAAAAAAAAAGGTCAGACATGATCGACATACGGCATTTGCTACATACATCCCTCGTTGATTCAAACAATTTTCATGGGAGGATTTGAAGCTTGTGATTCCCCGGAGAATTTTTGCGTGTGGCGTGTGCGATTTGTGGTACAGTGATCAATATATGGTTTTTTTCTTTCGGCATAGGCTCTTTTTAAGTATGTTCTACATGGAAATTTCATGTCTCATATATACTGGAACATCGCCATGTGGTGCAGGATTAAGGAAAACGTGCTAATACACACAAACATAATCCTAGGTTGTTAGACTCTTGCAAACCAAAAAGACCGAGGAGGTTGATGCTCCTGGCCACCTGGCCACACTGCACCAAAATTTCATGATTGGAGATCGATGACGTAGCTCCACGGTTAGATTTTCGCAATCACAAGGACTCCACGGTAGCGTCTCCCGCTTCATTTGCAATCCTCTCAAGAGCCGGCCGAATGATTGCAGGTAACAACAGGAAGAAGAATGTCAGTTTTTCATCCCATTTTAATCTCATAGTATAGCCAAAATGGCTGCAGTCAGCGAGAGAAAGAAAAACCCGCGTCTCGTTACTGTTCCACACCGTTGTCGCAGGATCCCGACCGATCATTTTCATCATCGGACGGTCCAGGTTCACGCAAAGACAAGAAGCAACTGCATTTGGTTCATCCATGGCATGTCGACATGAACACCTTTGTCATACCCCCCCACCGGCTGAAACTTTTCCGTAGCTAGATCCAGGTGGCAATGATGAACCGCACCGGCACCGTTTGGTTTTGCATGAAGTTCGCAAATGGCACGCACCGCACCAGCGGCGTGCTGCGGCTATGCCTTGGTACGTACGCACTCGTCCGGCCCGATTCCGTAGGGCAAAGCGGCAGCATCCCCTGCACTGCACGTAGCCTTGCGTGTGATGCTGGTCTAGCTTTGCTGCTCGTCCATCCTCACATTGTTCCTGCCGCAACATCCCATGACGCACAGCGCCTCTCCTCACATTTAATTCCTTTTTGTATTTCTGTAATATAAAGGCAAAATATATATTCAGTGATATGATCATTGCCCTTTTGCTGAAACTGTCATGTGAAGCTGATCCAGTGTTTCAAAAGTCTCTTGGGAACAACATGAATTTCGCTGACAATCTTCTCATTTTCCCACGGGATCTGGGGACAAAATCACTGCGTTCCAGAAGTGACTAGAAATCTCTCACCAACCATCAAAAAATTCAGGACCACAGGTTGCAGACCAAGGCAAAAGATCATGGCAGCAAGACAAGGGATTTACTATATCTATGTACAGTTGTACCGCTAGTCCGCTACATAGTCAATTTCACCGCTTCATAAGATTGTTTCCTAGGACATGTTGATCTCGACGCTACCGCTCTTGGGGAACTGACAGACGGGGCAGGTATCAGCGATCCTCTCACAATCCACGCACAGGCACAGGTGGCGGCACGGCATCACCAGCACCACCGCCTCCTTCGCGCCGCACCACCTGCAAGCCACCGTCGCCGCCTGTCCGCCGCCGCCACCAGCCACGCTCTTGCCTCCGAGGAGGAGGCTCGACTCGAAGAAGCCCCTGGGCGCGGCGTTGGCGTTGTTCTTCTGGCCAGGTGCAGCGCTCACCTCCTCGCTGTCGCCACAGCCTTCCCTGGTGCGGTTGGCGTGATCCGCTACCACCTGCATCAGCTGGCTCTTCAGGCTGGTCACGACGGATTCGTTGTAGAGCGCCGCCGACTGCCATGACTGGGCTTGCATGGCCACCTGCCTGATCTGCTCGTTCAGCTCCTGGCTCCTCCTGTTCATGGCCTCCACCTGGAGTTCCTTCTCCCGTAGCTTCTTTGCCACTTCTCGTTTCAGAGAGCCCATAAAATAAATCATCTGCTTCTTCTGCATCTCTCTGACACGCTTACTGAGCTGTTCCACCTGTGAGAAATAGGCACAACATAAGCACCAGAAACCCTCTGTACTTGATTGCCTTACTTCAACAATAAGCTATACGGAGTAGAACCAACAAGTGATGTGTGAGCCACCAGAGCCTACGACATCAGGATCCCTCATACACTACATACCCCAATAAGGAACCAACACATTACCTTCCATATCATTGCAATCACACTCTATATAGTATTCCCTCCGTTCCAAATTAGATGACTTCAATTTGTACAAAAGTGGATGTATCTAGACATGTTACAAGTCTAGGTACATCCATTTTTGTACAAATGAAAGTCATCTAATATGGAACGGAGGGAGTAACAGTTTAAACAGATGCCGAATTTCTATATGGACAATTTGACCAAACGAGGGGGACTACAAGGCCTGAAATATGTCAATATATTTCATATTTGGCAATCAGGAGGTATGAAAATCAGCCATCTATACAGTTAGAAAGTAAGACTAAGTGATGCCATCAACAACTTCAGAATAGATATTTGGATTTAGGTAACTCCACCATTGGACACTAAACTGCACGGCATAGTGTTTCCAAACGAACTAAAGAGTAGAAACAGTAAGAAAGTCCTGACAGTAAATATTACCATTACTATCTGAGGAAAAAGCACAGCTCAGAAGTAGTCAGACAAATAATGCAGGATAAAGTAAGTACCTGCATTCCGAAATAATTGTCAATCTCTTTGTTTCGTTTCTCCATTTCTGCCGTGATATCACTGACGAACGACGTCGTGGTAGGCAAAGACATGCTTCCACTACCAGATGTGGTGGAAGAATTACGCTCATTATCCTCGTAGGACAGTTTTAGCCCAGTAGACACAACGCTTGAATTACCAGTACATGGCAACCCGTCAGCATTGTTTTGTTTTGAGCTGAGCCCGTCAGCATTGTTGTTCAAGGACATCTGAAGCTTGAGCTTCTTCTCATCCACTGTATACTCACTTGTCTTTCTTGCTTGGTTCATAAAAGGCATATAGTCACTTGTCTTTCTTGCTTGGTTCATCACAGGCATGTTAACATTTCCATTGCAGTTATAATAACCACTGGTGCCAACTACAAGAAATAAATACTTAAATATTTTTTCACTTTATTTTGTAATTGTTTGAGGAAGAAGTGACACCCAAAATTGGAAATACTTCCCGCTAATCGCAAGCCCACACGAGTCAGATCAAACATCTGTCATACAACAACAAAAATCGATGCATATGGCCATACAAGCATAATAATAATAACTAACTAATTTGGAGGACAAAAGAGCATGTCTGAACTCTGAAACGTTAACACATGCACATACTGATCCCATAGTTTTCACAGCTCGGTGTGCAGCGGCCGAACACTCTCCTTCTCGCCGGCCTTCTGGCCTCCCACCTATACACAAAGTAGCCTTGCTTTCCCCCGCAAAGAAAAAAAGTAACCTTGCTTTCTCCCGTAGAACCGATATTTACCATTCATGGGCTATTTCAAATGAAAAAATGGAACCGTGAGCCTTACACAACACAGTCAGCTTTGATGATACCCACTTCCCAAGTTTTAACACAAGGGTAGATTTCCCTCTTGCCTCTCAAGCCCAATCCTAGCATTCTTCTCACAATATGTAACTTGCTGTTTGATACAGAAGTGGTAAGTAGGAAGACAAGCACGAAATAAGGTTGATTATATAGTATACCATCGAATAGTAATGGTACTATGGTGGGTTGGTTTTGTTAAGCTCCTTGAAAGCACATGTATCCACATACCTTGAACCACACAAAACCATCTGAAAGCCATACCTATAATTCAATGACTTTCGAATAGTTTTTTTTTTGAATGAGGTACAATCGAAATAAACCAGGCTTATTTATGGTGTCACTGGGACTCTGGGAGCGGGAGCCGAGCGATCGTGGCCGTCCGTTTCCACCTGGGCATGGGCCGGGCGGTACCCATTGGTAGGTGCAACTGTCAGCCCGTACAGCTCATTAGCCCATGGCCAGCCCAGTCTCTAGCAAGGCTGGTTCGGTAGTTTTTTTAATGACGGAAAAACACACTTTATTAATCAAGGATGTTTACATGAATCTGTAGCTCTCCTGGTGGGTTGAGGAGCCACAAGTGACGACCTGAATCTAAAGTTACAGTGTGTTTTGCAAGGAAATCAGCTTCCCCATTAGAAGCCCTTCCTTCGAAAATAAAAGAAACAGAAGTAAAATTTACTACTAAAGCACGAATCTCCCTAATTATATTACCATAAGTACCTCCCACTCCAGAATTGATATCTCCAATCACCCCTTTGCAATCAGATGCAACAATAACCCGACTCTCTCCAATATCAGTTGCCAGTGCCAAGGCTTCTCTGCATGCTAACGCTACTAGAGATGGTGGATCAGTTACTCCAGGAAAGCAGATAGATGATGCCCCCATGTACTGTCCTGCCCGGTTTCTGCAAATAGCGCTACTAGCCCCTGTCAGCCGTCAGGAGAGAGCTAGCAACAGCTCCATCAACTTTAATTTTCACAAAGCCCTCCGGTGGAGGAACCCAGCTTGCTGTCTCATTTACTCGAGCCGCCTCAGATCATCAGCGAGAAGAACAGGATTGGACTTCCCTTTGGAAGGTAAAGGTACCTGCAAAAATCAAGGTTTTTCTATGGAGACTAGCAAAACATTCTATTCCTACGGGTGACGTACGTTTCCATAGAAATATGGCGACGGATAGCCTCTGTTCTTTATGTGGACGACAAGATTCTTGGCGTCATTCGCTCCTTGAATGCCCAATGAGTCGATCGGTGTGGGCACTAGCACCAGAGATGATTACTAAGCACATGGAACGCACGGGAGAGCAGGACCCTAAGCAATGGATTTTTACCATGATCAGGACACCAAAACATGAAGAGTTAACACTGTGTTTCGTTACTCTTTGGGCGATATGGTTTGCCCGTCGGAAGGCGATTCACGAAGGAGAGTTTCAGAACCCTATGTCCACTCATATGTTCGTGGAATCGATGTTGCGGGATCTTGAGCAGCCTTCAGCTCGAGAGAGTAGGGTTTTAATCCCTCGCCAAGAGGCGCAACCAGCTCGCTGGATTGCACCGCCAGAAGGAACTGTTAAGATAAATGTTGATGCTGCAGTTCGGAAGCAGGGGAACGTGGGAGCAGTCGCCGCAGTCTGTCGCTCTCACACTGGAGTGTTTTTGGGGGCTTCGACATTGGTTCTTCAAGGTGTTTCTGATCCTGCTGTCCTCGAAGCTCTAGCATGTAGGGAGGCACTGGCGCTTGCATCGGACCTACATGAGAGTAAGATCAAGGTGGCGAGTGATTGCCTTGAGGTTATCAGAGGTATGCAGACGAGCTACCTGGGCAAATTCAGTACTATTCTGCAGGAGATAAAGGAGAGGTCGGCGGACTTCGTTGCTGTCAATTTTGTGCATGAACGGAGGACGTCGAACACGGAGGCGCACGGGCTTGCCCGCGCATCGGCTTATCGTGATTTTGGCCGCCATGTTTGGATTTTTCAAGTCCCCGGACTTTTATTGTATCCCGTTGAACATTAGTGAAGAATAAGATGGCGTTGTTCTACCCTCAAAAAAAAAAAAAAATTACTCGAGCCGCCTGCACTTGCGTAGATTTTGACAGTGTATTGGCCTTCCCAAGATCAACAATAAACCGTTTAATAAACAAGTGAGTTGACATAGGAGATTGGAACTCGTTTTCATGGATAGCCTTACGCCGAGCATACCAAATCGCCCAGAGAGTGACCACCAGATTAGTTAACTGATCGTGCGAGAGAGAATCAATCAAGGAAAAAATCCAGCGTTTAGCGTCCGGCTCATTTGTCTCCTGCATTTTTTCCACCAATTCTGAATCTGCAAGAGCCCACACACTTCTTGCCATATTGCAGTCTAGCAATGAGTGTCTCCAAGAATCACTTGCTCCACAAATTCTGCAAGAATTTCCTTGGGACATATTCCTTCGATGCAACAGATCCGACGTGGGAAGGGATTGCTGAGCCAAACGCCATAAGAATATCCTCAACTTTGAAGGCACCTGGACTGCCTTTCTAGATCGGTTTGTTTACAGAATATTTAAACGGTCCTAATATTAGTAGTCGTCTGCCTCTTGATCTAAAAAAATGTTGTCTTCCAACTTTGGTAAATATTATTTTTTAGATATATCGAGTACAATATAAATGCATCCGTCAAATTTTGCAAACACAAAAAAATAACACCCCAAGATTTGTGTGCGTAAACGCGCGCGCGCACACACACAAATCCTAGCCAGCTTGTGGGTCAAAAGAGCAGGTATTAACATCTGCACGTACCAATCCCACAGTTTTCACAACTCGTTGTGAAGTGGGTGTGGGTGGGAACTCGGCTCATCCTCGGCAACCTTGTGGCCTCCGTCTTTGTCGACGTGTTGTTCCTAAGGCAATCGATGGACGGGCTCAACTCATAGTTGCATTTGCACATGGCCTTCACCGTGACACCGTCCTCCCGAAAAAGGTTGATGTTGCTCAAGAAAATTTCAATGCGCGACACGACATTGCTCCATGCGAACTTGATCATCTCTGCCCACCTTCCCAAGTTTTAACACAAAGGCAGATTTTCCCGTTGCCTCTCAAGCCTAATCCTAGTATAGTTCTCACAATACTTAATTTTGATCAATGCTATTTCATACAAAAGATGGAAGTAGGAAGACAAGCACAAAGGCGACATTGATTTATATAGTATACCATCGGGCCGTAATGCTAAATAGTGGGTGAGTTATGTCTCGGTCCTTACAAGCCAGTAAATACCGACCTAACATAACGAAAAAGATAACATAATCCTAAACTTTTGCAGGAAGTACACACAACTAAAAAGCAAAATTTCAATCCTGACCGGAGAAACCCCTGAGCAAGATTGCAATGCCAGCCTCTCGCCTCCAACACCATTGTAGCGGCCACCTAAGAGAAAGTGTGACATATCACCTCGTCACCCAACTCGACGCGCCCCCTCACCGATATGCAGCTTCACGAACATTCAAAGTAGTTCGTCAAAGGCAAAACCATTGTTGTTGAAATAATCAAACCAGGTTGTATCCCGGACACACCATCAAACTCCAAATCTAACACCCCGTGTGACGACGTTGGTGGAGGAAACCAAATTTGCCAGCCTCCAACCAACAGCACAAGAATCACCATGTGGCACGCAATATCACCAATGAAGACTACCGTCGATAGACTATCAACTCGAGCAAAATAAACACACAAATTCAAGCCTGGGTATTTTATTCCAATTATACAAATTAGACAATAAATATATACACACAACTTAAATATTTTCCATTTTATTTTGTGACAGTTTGATGAAGAAGTAACAAACAGAAATCCAAGGGGTACTTCCCGCTAATCACAAGTGCACACACGTCAAATCAAGCATCGTCATACAATAATTAGTTTATCGATACATATTGCGGTAAAAAACTAAAAACACAAGAAGAACCTAGTTAATTTGGGGTCAAAAGAGCATGCCTGAGTCTAACACGATAACATCTGCACATAACACAGTACTACCGTAATTTCACAGCTCGGTGTGCAGCGGCAGGGCAGTCGGCTCCTTCTCGCCGACCTTCTGACCTCCCCCGCCGCCGCACGCGCTGCTCCTGAGGCAGTCCGCAGCAGGGCGGACTGGCTCATAGTCAAACCCCATGGCGCAGTTGCACACGGTCTGCACCTCGGCACCGTTCTCCCGGAGCAGGTTGATGTTGCTGAGCACGATGTTGCTGCACGGCACGGCGTCGCTGCACGCGAACTTGATCGCCTCCGCCCGCCTCGACGTGCCGGTGATGTTCCGGTACACCACGTTGCTCACCTGCACGTTGGTGCTCTGGTTGGCGCACGGCGTCTTCGAGTCGCAGTAGAACTGGTCGATGATGATGGGGTGGTCGACGTTGTCGACGAACACGTTGGAGAACCGGACGTTGCGGACGTAGCCGGCGCCGCCCTGCCATGTCTTGATCCGGACGCCGTTCTGGGCGCGGCTGATGCGGGCGTTGTCGAGGGAGACCCCCTCGACGGCGGCGTAGGAGCCACCCTGTCCCAGGCTGCCGATGCTGATGCCGTGGCCCGGGTCGCACACGATGGCCTTCATCTTGACGGCGAAGCTGGCGTTGGAGATGGAGATGCAGTCGTCCCCGGTGCCGATGCGGCACGCCGTGATGGTCACGGCGGTGGACTCCGCGACGTGGATGCCGTCGGTGTTGGGGCTGTCCTCCGGCGCCGTGATGGCCATCTTGTCCAGCCGCACCCCTCGCGACCGGGACACCGTCAGGTGCATCTGCTGCGCGTTCTGGATCCGCAGGCCGCGCACCCGCACGCCGGAGCACTTGTCGATGGTCACCGCCGTCGGGGCGGCCTTGCACGGCTTGGACTTGTCGATCTTGCAGGAGTTGGCCCACCATTTGGAGCCGGAGCCGTCGATGACGCCGCCGCCCTGGATGCGCGCGCCGACGAGGCCACCGAAGAGGAGCCACAGACGTGGGCTCTTGGGATCCCACTCCGATGGTTCCTCCGGCGCCAAGATGGTGCCATGGATCAGGACAACCAGACTCTCCTTGCACGGGCCCATGAACCTGATCGGGCCTACCTTGTAGCGCCGGTGGGCAGTGACAACGAACACAGCGTCTTTCAGTGAGCACGCCTTTTCCCACGCTTTCGCGAATGCCTGTTAATTGATCAAGTACAAGTATCAGCAATCTGCAATATCAGTATACTTCACTTATCTTGTTACTGAATGAATTAATCGATGAAAACAGGAACATACAAGTATAACTACATCACTTTTCATACATTCGTGTATTATTTAGAGAAAAAAAGAAGAGGAAACAGGAACTGAGCCTAGCTCGGTAGTGGATTTACAGACTCATCATACTATTGTTCAAGTATTTCTGAACTCGAATTGGATAGTAACCACTCATGTACAATAAAGAGCTCCTTTACAGCACGGTAAGTGTTATTTGCTCCTGACCTCCGGTGCTCCTTCAGTTTTTTTTTTTTTGAAAATTATATTTATGAGTTTCAAAAAATTCTAAAAAACATCACGGGTGTAGGTAATGATATATACCATAAACGTGTAAAATTTCAGTTTGAAATACTTTATATTATGGGCTATACAAAAATAACAAAATCTGGTAAAACTTAGAGATTTGAAAATAGGCATATTTAGATCCACAATTTGTCATTTTTGTATATCTAAAAATACAATGTATTTGGAGTTTATATTTTACACGTTCGCAGAATATACTATTGGCTACTCCCGGAAATTTTTTCAGAATTTTTTGAAACTCATAAATATGATTTTAAATTTTTTAAATTGGAGGGTTCACTGGAGCCCGGGAGCAAAAAGTCTCTACCGTTTACAGCACCCTTAAAATAATAATAAAAAGCACTTAACAAGTTAACATAACATGTTGTTCCACGCTTGAATGCTCCTTCTGACAAGGCTTGCTAATTTTGATGAACGAGATGTTTGCTTCCATGTTAGGACACGGGTCTCTAAGCAAGATTTGCACGCCGCCTGATGGTGGATGATGATTAAATGATGAGTCAGTTAAGCTAAGCGACCGCAAATCGCTATCAGATCTCTTGTCTCTTTTACAATCATTCTGAGCAGGTCAGCTCATCGATCCATCATACTATACATGCAGGGAAAGTGTTTCATATTATCCTCCTAGTCCTAGCTGTATCTGTAGTAAGGCCTGTATACATGTGGGTACATACTTTTCTTGCAGCATCAAGAAAGAATCAACACCACTACTTAATCTAAGCTCGTTGAAATTTTTGATTAGAAAAAAGTGGCAACGAAATTAAAGGAGAGACAGATCGGCAGGAAACGTTTCTGAAATTCCGCTCGGATTTCTCACCATTTCCATGCACGTAACCTATAGCTCTTTCGTCACGCCATGGGGATCTCATCCGAGTTGGTACGGCCGTACGTGTCACGGAGTTGGCATGAATGATGAATTCAGGCATTCGTGGAAATTAAACTAAGCTATGGTAAACTAGGCAAAGATGTACCTCCGTGTCGTCGGAGCAGCCATCCCCCGCCGCGCCGAAGTCATCGACCTTCACGATGTTCCTCTTCTTCTTCGTCGGCGACGGGCATTTGGCACCCCCCAGCAGGATGGTATCTCCATTGTTGTCCTGTTGCCCCTCATCCTCGTCATACTCGTCACCATCGCCATACCATTTGAGGTGATCTTCCTGGTCTCCGCCGCCTCCGTCCGTCCACAGCTTCAAGAACCTCTTGTCAAACGCCTCGTCTTCGCCTCCGCCACCGACATCGACATTGCCGTCCTCGCTTCTCTCCTCCACCGCTCTCGCCACGGCCATGAACACGAACACCAACAGCAAGAACAGCGGTGCTGTTCCCATGCCTCTCCCTTTTCTTCTCCCTCGCTCCATTTCACCTGTGTGTGGGTTGGAAGGGTCATACGTGTGGCAATTTATAATGGGAGCTAGCGACCGGGCAAGCAAGGGGGGAGGGAGGAGTTGTAGTGTGTTCGTTTCTCTTCGGACTTGAAGTGCAAGTGAACGATAACAGTGTGCGACAGGGCAAGGTGTAGTTTATGCTTTACTCATCCTCTGCAATAGGGGACCCACACTATGCCCAAGCTAACATGCGTCCATCCATCCATTTTAATTTCTTGACATTTCCTTGATCTGATTTGCAAGATACTCCTGCTGAAATGTGATTACATAAATAATGCTACACACGTCAAGGAGAAGAGCGTTATCATTTGCTCAAAGTTAGCCAAGTGGTAATTCCAAATTTCCAATTGTGAGAGGACTACAAGTCATAACTTATTGTTTCTTGCAAGAACTTTCGATCCATCCATGGATCATGGTTCGTTTTGCAAATTGCGGAGGATTATGGGACTGTTTGGATTGTCTTTACATTAACGTTGATAGCTTACGGCATGCTTAATCATTCTTTGACCCCTACTGCATATGCATCCCTCACTAATTCCACAAAAAAAAGATATACAAGGTTCGGAAGATTGTGTAATTCACGTGATCTTTTTTTCTATAGGCTCATTTGTAGTATATTTGTGACATATTTATCCAATTTTGGGGAAATCCTACAAAAATACGCCATCCAGAAAATTCTGAACAACGTTTTACCCACTTTAAGCATTCTACATGTTTACTTTTAAATGGCTGGCCGGCATGCTAGATCGATGTTGTGCGAAAGATATGAAAAGATCGAAGGTCATCATCGACGATCATGTCCACCCTTATCTTCGCCGTTTGTTGTATTTCTCGTCATTGTCGTGATGTTTTTTAGCATCAACCATCACCCGCACCTTGCTCAAAATACATGCGAAAAAGAAGGTCTAAAGTTTATGAAATAGGTAATCAAGTCGAATCTTTACTAGATGGGGTAAAAAGTAGAATTCACGTGTGTAATAGGATGGCTCCTTTGAAGTCTATGTTATATGAAAATTTCCTCACATGTACATAAAAGAAAATTCATGTGGTATCCGTATGGTGTAGGATTAAGAAAACATGATGGTAAAATCCTAGGTTTTTGGTATCAAGAGACTCTCCTTATAGGGCTCTCATCAACCAAGAGTGAGCCTTTTGATGCTCCTGGCCACCTGGCTTCATTGCACCAACATTTGATGATTGTCGATCGATAAGTAGCTCCCCGATTAGCTTCTTGCAATCACACTCCTCGGTAGCGTCTTCAACTTCATTTGCGATCCAATCCAGAGCAGGTCAATTTGTAGAATGATTGAAAAAAAATGCAAGTTTCTATGTGTGCGGCATGTTCGATTTCTAGTGCAGGATTTCCTATCCTGTAACTTACTTTCAATAGTATATTGTACGTCTGCCTGATATACACATACTAGAAATTTCATGTGGTTGTTTGTATGGTGTAGGATTAGAAAAACATGCTATCGTAGTACCATCCTACATTCTTCCGAACCAAACAGACTCCATAGAGGATTCTCGTCAACCAAGAGTGACACACGCGGATGATCGTGGCAACTTGGCCACAATGCACCAGCGTTTCATGATTGGCGATCGATGATGTAGTTCCACGGTTAGATTCTCGCAATCACCCTCCTCGGTAGCGTTTCCCGCTTCATTTGCAATCCTTTCAAGAGCCAGCCAAATGATTGCAGGGAACAACAGGAAAAGATGACCCTTCATCTCATTTTGATTTCATAGTAGATGCAATTTCTGTTTGAGAGGAAAAACGAATGCCGCATTGCCAAAATGGGTATCAACGGGGAAAAGGAAATCTTCGGCTCGTTATTGTTCTGCGCCGTCGTATCCGATCCCTGCCGATCATTTCCTCCATCAGACGGTCTAGGTTCACCCAGAGATAGCATTGCAAGCGAGCATCCCACCAGGTCCCGCATAACACGAAAATAGTTATAAGGAACAAAATCTGAGAAAAGATAATATAACTAACCTGGTCTATATGTTAACCACGAAGCGGGGCGGATCGGGCGCCACCTTGCATTTGGCCTATCTAGGGATGTCGACACAAGAAACCTTGTCCTACCCCCACAGGCTGAAACTTTCCCGGAGCTAGATCCAGGTGGCAATCATGAACCGCACCGGCACCGTTTGGTTTGCACCTCGCTCATGGCACGCACCGCACCAGCAGCGTGCCGATGCGTTGGTGCGTACGCACTCATGCGGCCCGATTCCGTTGAGCAAAGCAGCAGCATCCCATCCCTGCACACGTTGCCTTGCGTGTTTGATTTCCATAACGAGCGTCCTCACATTATTCCTGCCGCAACGTCCCATGACGCGCGGCAGACTCTGCTCATGCCTGATTCCCTTTTGTATTTCTGCCACAGAAGGGAAAAGATATATTCAGTCATATGATCATCATCCTTTTTGCTGAAACTGACATGTGAAGCATGAGATTGCTGCTCCAATGTAGACAAGTTGACAGATTTACCAGGTACTGCTCTTCTAACGTCTGTTTGGAGCCGCAGGAATTCTGCGACAATATTCTCATTTCCCACAGGATCTGGCGAACAAAATTTACACGCATTCCATTCCAGAAGGGACTAGAAATCTCTCTCCACCATCAAAAAGTTTAGGACCGCAGATCGCAGACCCAAGGGAAAATCATGGCAGTCAGGCAAGAGCGAGCGGATTTACTATATCTATGTACACTTGTACCACTACACAGGCCATTTTAATGCTACATAAGATTGTTTTCCTAGGACATGTTGATCTCGACGCTACCGCTCTTGGGGAACTGACAGACGGGGCAGGTATCAGCGATCCTCTCACAATCAACGCACAAGCACAGGTGGCAGCACGGCATCACCAGCACCACCGCTTCCTTCGCGCCGCACCACCTGCAAGCCACCGTTGCCGCCGGTCCGCCACCGCCACCAGTCACGCTATTGCCTCCGAGGAGGAGGCTCGACTCAAAAAAGCCCCCGGGCGCGGCGGCAGGGGCGTTGGCGTTGTTGTTCTGCCCAGGCGCAGCACTCACCTCCTCGCTGTCGCCACAGCCTTCCCTGGTGCGGATGGCGTGATCCGCTACCACCTGCATCAGCTGGCTCTTCAGGCTGGTCACGACGGATTCGTTGTAGAGCGCCGCCGACTGCCATGACTGGGCTTGCATGGCCACCTGCCTGATCTGCTCGTTCAGCTCCTGGCTCCTCCTGTTCATGGCCTCCACCTGGAGTTCCTTCTCCCGTAGCTTCTTTGCCACTTCTCGTTTCAGAGAGCCCATAAAATAAATCATCTGCTTCTTCTGCATCTCTCTGACACGCTTACTGAGCTGTTCCACCTGTGAGAAATAGGCACAACATAAGCACCAGAAACCCTCTGTACTTGATTGCCTTACTTCAACAATAAGCTATACGGAGTAGAACCAACAAGTGATGTGTGAGCCACCAGAGCCTACGACATCAGGATCCCTCATACACTACATACCCCAATAAGGAACCAACACATTACCTTCCATATCATTGCAATCACACTCTATATAGTATTCCCTCCGTTCCAAATTAGATGACTTCAATTTGTACAAAAGTGGATGTATCTAGACATGTTACAAGTCTAGGTACATCCATTTTTGTACAAATGAAAGTCATCTAATATGGAACGGAGGGAGTAACAGTTTAAACAGATGCCGAATTTCTATATGGACAATTTGACCAAACGAGGGGGACTACAAGGCCTGAAATATGTCAATATATTTCATATTTGGCAATCAGGAGGTATGAAAATCAGCCATCTATACAGTTAGAAAGTAAGACTAAGTGATGCCATCAACAACTTCAGAATAGATATTTGGATTTAGGTAACTCCACCATTGGACACTAAACTGCACGGCATAGTGTTTCCAAACGAACTAAAGAGTAGAAACAGTAAGAAAGTCCTGACAGTAAATATTACCATTACTATCTGAGGAAAAAGCACAGCTCAGAAGTAGTCAGACAAATAATGCAGGATAAAGTAAGTACCTGCATTCCGAAATAATTGTCAATCTCTTTGTTTCGTTTCTCCATTTCTGCCGTGATATCACTGACGAACGACGTCGTGGTAGGCAAAGACATGCTTCCACTACCAGATGTGGTGGAAGAATTACGCTCATTATCCTCGTAGGACAGTTTTAGCCCAGTAGACACAACGCTTGAATTACCAGTACATGGCAACCCGTCAGCATTGTTTTGTTTTGAGCTGAGCCCGTCAGCATTGTTGTTCAAGGACATCTGAAGCTTGAGCTTCTTCTCATCCACTGTATACTCACTTGTCTTTCTTGCTTGGTTCATAAAAGGCATATAGTCACTTGTCTTTCTTGCTTGGTTCATCACAGGCATGTTAACATTTCCATTGCAGTTATAATAACCACTGGTGCCAACTACAAGAAATAAATAGATTAACATCGAATCATTTATTTGAGCATCATATAGCAGGATTAAAATTATGTGTTGTGGCAAGAAGGCAAACTGCCTAAGCTAGTCCTGTTGGAGGTAGATATGCTAATTAGCTGGTTCACTCATACTGAAGTCAATATGGATATCCAAAAACAAGACTACAAGGATACAAAAGCGTCGAAGCAAGCATTTGGCACACATACATACCAATGCATATCTGGCAGGCAAGGCATCACGAAGAGTATTCTTGCTAAATCCATTAGAACTCAAAATGAAATTTAACCACAAAACTCAGCAGGCAAAATGCTGTCCTTTTAGGCACAGTACAAGGAGGGTATTCCAAAAAGAGAACCAATTCCAAACATGGCCTGAATAATGGTTTAATATTGGCACTGCATACATTACTAGCTGATAAAAATTATGTTATCATAGAGTGCTTGGGGGTTATCACTGTAAGCAGTACTATCTGCTAAGAAAGTCAGTAATAAAGATACATAGGCTCCAATTTGGCAATGTGATGTGCAGACTGACGGTAAGCAATACGAATATAAGATTATGGTCGTTAACAAGCAAGCTCGATAAACCTTGCAACTGAGATATGGTTGTCTTTTTATCCTGGTAGCATCGCTCACAAGGTTTATCACCTCTAAGACTAACCTACAGATTCGGTCACAATATCATCTATCTGGGTGAAAATGCCTCCATGCTAACCTAGAAATCTTTGAGATGATGCCCTGTACATAATGAGACGTTGCTAGCTTACACTACTGATAAAGTACTGGACTGTAGTGACCACGACCAAGAAACAATGAGGAGCAGGGATAGACGCAATGTATCTGCTCATCTTGGTAATAACATTCAGTGAATCCAACAGGATTGCCTACACCCAACTCTGAACTCTAGAGCAAGATGCAGCGGAAGACAATCATCACCATACCTGCGTTGCTGCCGAAGAGCTGCAGCTGCTGCGGCGCGGACGCGGCATCATACATGAAGTGGTTCCCGTCGGTGTTGGCGTTGGCGTTGGGGTTATAGCCAGGGCAGGGCGGATAGGCCCAGTTGCCGCCGCCGCCTCCGAACGTCTGCTGCCCCTCCATCCCGCTATCTTTCCCCTGCCAATAACACCACGAGAGTGAGAGGCACGCGGGAGTGAAAACCACGCGGTCTTCGTCAAGATCGAAAGAAACCGAACGGAAATGGACAGGGGATCGATTGGAAAACGCCGGCACGTGCCGGAAAACGTTCCCGCCGTACCAGGGAAGATGGAGAAGGCGCGCCGAGACGACGATGGCGGACTCCGCTCGGGGCAGTGGGGGCACGGGTCCCGGCGAATCGAAACCCTAACGAGCGAGTCGCGATCCTCCGAGAACCCAGCCGAAATCGCGGAGAGAGGGAAATACGGGGGGAGCAGGAGTGTGAAATCTGCGGCGCGATTGGGGCGCGGGGGAGGTAAGGGAGGATACGGGACGGGAACGGAGGCAGAGCGATACTTGCCGGGGAAGCCGCCGCCGCCGCCGATGGCGCCGTCGAGGATTGGATTGGGGAATGCGAGCGAGGGGGAGAGAGAGAGAGCGTTGGGAACTCCGCGATTTATTTGTTGTTTTTTGGGAAGGAGGAAGAACCGAACTGAAGAAGAGAAAGTGGTGGGGTCGAGAGAGAGCGGCGTGGCCAGCCCACCTAACGGCCTGTTATCGGGCCTGGCATGGAACGGTTGGGAAACGTGGTCCTCCGCCACATTTTGCCCAATATGTGTTTGAGGAGTGCAGCGATTTGGAGCTGAGCCCAAGGGTCCTCGTTTGATTTAAAATTTAAAAATGGCAACTGAAACTTTCAACAAAGTCGGTAAAACTTTCAACGGGCCGGTGCCATGCCGCACCCTGCTCCTACGACCTCTACCTGCGCCTTCTTTTCTCCACCGTGCGCCATCCCTAGAAGAACGGCTGGCGGCTGGCCGCAGCGGCCCGATCCACGAGCTGGAATCCACTCTGAAGGTGCGTCCTCCTCCGCCTCTCTCTATCTCTCTCTCACGTTCCTCTTCTTCGTCTCACTCAGGTTCCATGTCTCCCTGCAACTGCTTGAAAGGGGTAAAGGAACTGGTCTGCTGCCGCCGCGATGGACCAGGGGCGGTCCGTCGGAGCGCGCCTCGCCGCGATGGTCGTCTATGGCCCCGAGAGCAACACGTGGTGGAGCTCGGCCCATCCCAAAGGTTCCACCTCGTCCTCTCTCTCTCTCTGTGTCCAATCCTCCTCCGCTTCTTCTCCTCCCCCAAGCAGCAAACCCTCATGCCGCCGATGCGCTTCGGCGTCTTTGCCCTCGCAGGAAGGAGGCACATGCATCGTAGGCCGCACAGATGAAAGGAGGCAGAAGTGGCCATCTTTGTCCTCGCCTTCAGCTGGATCTCACCCAGGGCCAAGGTGTGGTCGTCTCTCCTATCACTGTCGTCCCCTTTTCTCTTTTTTTTTTGCTTCTTCTTACTCTCCTTTTTTAGCAGCGGGGGATTGAGGAAGAAGTGCACGCGCCACCGTCCGTTGAATCTCGACTGTGCCACAGGTGAGGTCATCTCCGACTTCCGCCTCCATTCCCTGTATATAATATTTTTGCTTCTTCTCACTCTCTTTTTTGAGCAGCGTGGGATTGGGGGCCGAGAGGAGGCTTGGCGGTGCGTCGATCCAGCGAGAGGAAGGAGGCGCATGTGCCGCTCGTCAGGCAGCCAAGCGAAGCAGGAGCGACCGCTGGCCACGAGGCTGGGGGAGATGGCAGTCCACGGGCGTTTGCGACCACTGGTCACGAGGACGACGAATCAGGTGTTTCTCTTATTCCTCTCTCTGTTGGATGTCCTCGGGCTCTCTCTGGCTCCTGCCTCACCTCCTCTCACTGGATCCCTCTCTCAGCCACCTGCGGCGACGACGACGCGGGGGCGACTCGTGTGAGGAGCTCGACCTTCAACGGCATGTCCCAGACCCCATGTCGACCGGCTGATCTGGAGGCAACGCCATGGGCCTGCAAAGAGTGGAGGTGCCGAGGAAGAGCCTGCAACGAGGCAGCACTCACGTGCGCGGCTCTGCTGGCCGGCAGCCAACATCGCCTTCACGGGCCATGGCGCCACCACCGCCTACCTCAGCATCGAGTATATATCCACCTCCAGGTCCGGACCCCTCTCTCTAATCCCCATAGATCTTCATCTTTGTGTGTGCAGATTTTGTATTATTTATGCCTACAAGATGTTTGACGAAAATCCTGAAGGGAAAGATTAATCTACTCCGTATGTCTTATCTTAGGTTAATCTCCCAGCGGTGCTTGCCATGAGTGTCGCCGAGCAACGTCTTCGTCATGGAACTCTCCAAATTCGTCGTTGTCAACCACCGCCATCTCATCACCAGGAGACACGCCTGCCTGGTAGAACTCTTCTTTCTGGGTATCCCACTCGCTCATGATTTCCTCTACCCTGTCGCCCAGCAGCTTGCCATTCTCAAGGATGTACTTGGCATCTTTCACATCAACCGTTTAGCTAGCCTCTGTCAACATAAAATGGAATGACAAAAAGGATAGCGGTAGGGTCATTAACAGTTCTAATAATGCTAATGAACGATTTCTTTCCTCCATAATTGTTTTGGCGCTGAATTTGTACTGGTTGTAAACGTACAGGGGAGGCGTAAAAAAAACATCGGTGTCATACGATAAGTCGACACCCATCAACCTTTCGACAACATACCTATCCATCTATTTGTTTACATATTCTAATCTATAAATGTCAACCACATCCAAGGTGTGTCCTCAGCCCGGTTACTGTTCCAAGGCAGCTTATCCTGGCCGTCCATCCCCACCGTCCAATCACCCCTGGCCGTTGGATCGTCGTTTTTTCCGTTTTTCACTCGCCGGCACACACGGCAGGTCCATGACATGTGGGGTTTGCGCCAGGGCGGGCCCACCTGCAGCACATCGCCCGCGTCGCCCTTTCTTTTCGCGGGGACGACGCGGAGAGCCACCAATGACCTCCGTCCCCGCACGCCCCCAATCCCCACGCAGACTCTCTCCCCCAATCCCCTCCTCCTCCCGTGAGCTCCACCGCCGCCATGCGCTTCCCCCTCCTCCGCCGCTGCATCAGCCACTGTCTCCGTGCCTGGATGCAAGGTCCTCCATGGGAAGCAGAGGTGGTGTCTCCTCCCGATCTCGTCCTCTGTCCCCCACCC
Source organism: Poa pratensis (assembly GCA_947311845.1). Classification (NCBI taxonomy): domain Eukaryota; kingdom Viridiplantae; phylum Streptophyta; class Magnoliopsida; order Poales; family Poaceae; genus Poa; species Poa pratensis. The sequence goes on along the minus strand of CAMZMU010000043.1, from coordinate 60,033,000 downwards.
TCAGCGTCTCTCTCCCCCAATCCCCTCTCACCCCGCGTCTCTCCTCCGTCCCTCACTCCCTTCTTTCCGGCGTTCAGCAAGACGTTCATGGGCCCGCCGTCGCGTTCTCCTCGGTGCTCAGCGGGAGGAGCGAGGCGCTGCTGCGGTTGAGATCCGGGAGGGACGGGGTCGTCTGGGATTCGGGCGGCACGGACAGGTCGATCTGGGACGGCGGGGATGAGATCTGGCCAAGTGCCACCGGTGGTGGAGGGAGGGCCAGGAGAAGCTGAACCTGCCCGAGGTGGTCACATCTCCTCTCCTCTCCCAGGTAAAATCCTAACCCTAGCTCTTGTAATTCTCGATCTGATAACTCTGGGCATGGTCAGGGATCCGCTGGTTGCACTCGTCGGAGCAGGCAGCCAGCAACGCAGGCGGCGGCGTACTGCAGGAGGAGGCGACATGGCTTGGCGGCGAGGCCTGGTGGCTCTAGGTTAATAGTGCCAGAAACAATTGCTTGTACGTCACATGTCAGTTGGGAACCCCAAGAGGAAGGTATGATGAGTGCAGCAGTAAGTTTTCCCTCAGTATGAAACCAAGGTTTAATCGGACCAGTAGGAAAACGAGGTTTGCTTCGAAGGTGTTGGTGGAGGAGTGTAGTGCGGCGCAACACCAGGGATTCCGGTGCCAACGTGGAACCTGCACAGCACAATCAAACTACTTTGCTCCAACTTAACAGTGAGGTTGTCAATCTCACCGGCTTGATGAAAACAAAGGGTTAAACGTATCGAATGGAAGATGATGTTTGTTTGCATAAAACAGTAGAGAACAATGATTGCAGTAGATTGTATTTCAGATATAAAAGAATGGACCGGGGTCCACAGTTCACTAGTGGTGTCTCTCCAATAAGATAACTAACATGCTGGGTAAACAAATTACAGCTGGGCAATTGACAATTGATAAGTGCATATAACATGCATGTGTGAGCTGTGGTGTCTACTATGAGATTCATTTGGGCATTACGACAAAGTACATAGACCGCTATCCAGCATGCATCTATGCCTAAATAGTCCACTTTCCGGTTAACATCCGTACCCCTTCCAGTATTAAGTTGCAAGCAACAGACAATTGCATTAAGTAATGTGCGTAATGTAAACAATACATTCATCCTTGAATAAAGCATTGCTGTTTTACCCCTAGTGGCAACAACACATCTACAACCTTAGAACTTGCTGTCACTATCCCAGGTTAAATAGAGGTTGAACCCAACTATCATGCATAAATACCCCCTCTTGGAGTTACAAGTATTCACGTGGCCAAGGCTTCAACAAGTAACGGAGAGCATGCAAGATCACAAATGACATAGACATGATAATATAATATTCAGCTCCACATAGGTATCAATATAAGTCAGATCCCAGCAAACACAACATGTAGCATTACAATAAGATGATCTTGATCATGATAGGCAGCTCACAAGATCTAAACGTGATGGCACAAGTGGAGAAGACAACCATCTAGCTACTGCTATGGACCCATAGTCCAAGGATGAACTACTCACGCATCACTCCGGAGGCGGGCATGGCGATGTAGAGCCCTCCGGTGATGATTCCCCTCTCCGGCAGGGTGCCGGGAAGAGCTTCAGGAACCCCCCGAGTTAGGGTTGACGACGGCGGCGGCAGCGAATATGTTCTGGATGAAAGGCTCGGTGTTTTAGGGTTTTCGCGTCTCGGGGAATAAATAGGCGAAGGGGCGATGTCGGCGGACCCCGAGGGGCCCAAACCACACCCAGGCGCGGCTGTGGGCCCAGCCGCGCCTACAGGTGGTTTGGCCACCTCGTGGCGAGTCTTCGTCTCTCCTTCGGACTCCGTGTACGTGCTGGAAAAATAGGGACCTGGCCTTTTGTTTCGTGCAATTCCGAGAATATTTCCAGAAGTAACTTTCTGAAACCAAAAACAGCAGAAAACAGGGAACTGGCACTGTGGCATCTTGTTAATAGGTTAGTCCCAGAAAATGCATAAAAGTGATACGAAGTGTATATAAAACATGTAGCAAATGGTATAATATAAGCATGGAACAGCAGAAATTATGGATACGTTGGAGACGTATCAAGGCCCAGCTCGACGGAGCTGAGCATGAGCTGCTCTTCCTCCACAGCACCCCTCCTCCGGTTCTCCAAGTTGAAGCAGTCGCCGCTCGCGTACGGCGGGAGGAGGCACCACGGCTAGGCTGCGCCGCCGTTCACCAATCCTTGCAGCTCAGACCATCTCCGTCCTTCTCTCCAGGTGCTCATATGGAACCCCTCTCCCACTCCCCTCTCTCTTAATTTGCTTCCTCTGCGTACGGCAGGAGGAGGCGACACGGCTTGCGGCGAGGCCCAGCTCGACGGAGCTGAGCAGGAGAGGCTCTTCCTCCACAACACCCCTCCTCCGGTTCTCCAAGTTGAAGCGGCCGCCACTCGCGTATGGCGGGAGGAGGCACCACGGCTCGGCTGCGCCGCCGTTCACCAATCCTTGCAGCTCAGCCTATCTTCATCCTCCTCTCCATGTGCTCATCTGGAACACCTCTCCCTCTCCCCTCTCTCTGAATTTGCTATTGAAGCTTTGTAATATCGATTTATATGTAATTACAGGTTGAAAGAAAATGAATTGGGTGCAAGGTAGGTGGCCGTTCTTGCAGTAAAGATTTTTTCCCCGTTTGAAGTGAATACAGTTCTGCATGATACGTTACTTCGATATAGACATATGTTGTTCTGCTGAAAACAAACATGTATCAGAGGTAGTTTGTTTGAGCAGGATCATGTATTATTTTTTAACTAAGATGTCCAACATTGTCTGAAAAGCAAGATCCATAGAGGAAAGAACTTCACAAATAATGCAGTACTTGTATGTTGCAACAATGCAGTTTTTTTACCAAGTGCCTTCTTTATTCTTGTTCCAGTATGGGTGCTTCATGACCTTTTTAATCTCCAAATTACGATTTGTTGGTACAGATTAATTTCATGGTATGCAGTGGCGTGGTGCATGTCTATGATGTCAGAAAGTTTCTAGGAATTCGAGGATGGCTTGCTTAACCATTGTTTAGTTTGTAGTTAGTTGTACAATGGCCTGTGTTTCTTGACTTCCTCGTTGGGTTTTATGTTTGCAGGCAAGAAAAATTTGATATGGAAAGATTAAGGCTGATTGACTGATATGTTCGTTTCATTAAGATTGAAGTGCGGATACATCAAAAAAGGATTGAGGTGCGTAGAGTGATCTATTTATATCTTCTGGCTGTTATGTTGCTGTCAAGCAGATATGACCCTGTTATAGGACCTCTGATTAATTTGTATATTCAGTTGTTGGTGTCATGCATCCTTCAGAGAAAAATCACGGTTGTATGCTCACGGGTTAACAATCTCTCTATGTGCTACATGGTATATCTTAGATCCAAATCTGGTGGCAAAGCCGGTGTGGGTGAAGAAACCAAAGCGGTGGAGGTGCGTAGAGTGATCTCTTTATATCTTCTGGATGTCATGTTGCTGTCAAGTAGGATATGACCCTGTTATAGGACCTCTGATTAATCTGTATATTCAGTTGTTGGTGTCGTGCATCCTTCAGAGAAAAATCACGGTTGTATGCTCACGTGTTAACAATCTCTCTATGTGCTACATGGTATATCTTAGATCCAAATCTGGTGGCAAAGCCGGTGTGGGTGAAGAAACCAAAGCGGTGGCTGGTCTATTGCTTGTCTAAAGTATATATGTGTGTTCTGTTCATAGACACTACTACGCTTCCATTCCAGTACACTATCGTGATTTTGCATTCTTTGTTTTTTTCTTTGTTTTGCAGGTTCTGTTATGTACAACCTTCTCTTCATGGATGGTGTTGTCGCAAGCTCGGCTCATGGGGCTAGGTGCAGAGCCCCTCGATGTCTGCTGGTACTTCGAGTTTTGTCCTCTCTCCAGGCTGCAGGCAGGAGGCTCCTCCGCCATCGAGGTTGCAGCAATTCCGCAAGAATATGTATGACTTCCTTTTGTAACTGTTGTTGTCAAGAGAGGTTGCCCTGAGCTGTTGAGGAATCACAACTTCTCTAATGTACTCTATTATTTGAGCGGAGTAGTCATTACTCATTCCTCTACTGAAACTATTCTCGATCATAATAATATAGGAATCCAAAGTAGAACCACTTATGAATAGTTCCAATGCAAATTTAGCAAATCGGCTTATTGTATCGCTATGCATGGGCTACAAGCAATGCATCTGTTTTTCTATGAAAGATGGTCTCTTTATTACTTCTTCAGTAAATCTTGAGCAAGGTTGATAATTTTCAGTAGCATGTGTTGGATTGGGTTATTGTCGTTCTATTACAGTTTGTGTTTTTAGATATTTTGCATATACTTTTATAAGATAAGAGCTCCTAACAATCTTTTCCCTCTTTGCAGCCGCTACTTTAGTGCTAAACGAATAATGTGGAGTGAAGTCATATGTCCCGCTGGAGAAAATATAGGTCCGATATATTTGTTTTTAGTACCATTCCAGGCTTCAGTTAGCTAAAAGATAATACAATGAGCAATTTTTTACCATGTGATTGTGCTTTTTCGGATCAATGAGGTGACTGAGCCAAATTAATCTTTTACCATGTGATTGTGCCTTTTCGGATCAATGAGCTGTGATATTTTTGAAGTTTATATTTTCCTAATATATACTTTTTTCCCTGGTAGCAATATATATATTGCATGGACAACCATTTTTCAAATATCTCTCTGCATTTAAGTTGTTGTTTCAGCTTCTGGTAGCTCCCATCGTGTGACCTTTATAATTTTCTTCATCCTGCCTTTGCTCCTGTTGGAGATTGTAAACTGAATCTATGCTCACTATTGACCTTTAATAATTTTCTTCATCCTGCCTTTGCTCCTGTTGGAACTTAGAATTGTTTCTGTTGCTCGATTGAGTGTCATTTTTGGAATTAGAGTTATATACTTTTCAGAACTAATTCATATCTTAAGATATTGAATATCACAAAATCTGTAGCCTAATAGCCATATATATTTCTCATTGGTTGTAGAGTGTAAGCAATAGAAGTGATAATGATGTTGATTTAATCCAAAACGAGATAAAGCTTATGGCTTAATAAAGTCTGACCTAATTTGGCTTAATAAAGTCTGACCTAATTCTGCCATTTGCGCCAATGGCGCAATGCTGCTGCTATGAGTATAGCAGTTTTTTCTGCGTGTTTTATTCAAACTGTTTTCCCATTATCCTTCATATTCTGTATTCTCCTGTGATAGACGTGTGTGCAGTTGTTAGTTTATAGACCTGCTTATAGTCCATTAATTGTTGTCTAAAATATTTCATGATTCCTCGTGTTAATTGGGTGTTCAGCTCGACCTCTTCTTAAATCACTTGTCTGATTGTTGTACATAGACGATGACCTGATGTTGGCCTGTTGCTCTTACTCAGTGGTTGCTCTTTTCATTCTGGTCCATATATGGTCTGTTAGTTGTGTCATGCCTTTCTTCAATTCATACCACTAATGTTTACAATATATAACGGGCAGGATGGTTCTGCAGTGATTGTCCCTGAGACGCCTCCATCAGTGGTCAAGCCAGATAAACGTAGGTACGACTAAAGAAGCCCTGACCTTATTACCAGTACCCCTGACCTGAAACTTAGCTAGGACTTCAGCAGGTGATGCAAGAACCTGCTAGCTGTATATATAAATTTAGATTGGGTGTTCAGGAGGTTTATACTACAGTTTTATTTGTGGTGATCAGGAATAACTGGAAGTCTTACTAAAAAACAACATGCTTGCTATGCATACCATTTTGCTTCTTTTCGTTCGGTCGCCACTCTTCCTTCCCCAGCCACTATTCGTTTATTTGTCACCTCGAGCCTTGATGTGGTTGGATAATTTTTTATTGTACTGATTCTTGTGTTAGATTCTTCCCCGATTTGTTAACCTATGGAGTCATGACACTGTAAGAAATGGTTGATATTTCTTAGCGCCATTATAATTATTGACCTTGAATACGGTAAATGTTGTATGCAATGGTCTTAACCTTCTCGATGAATGAAGTTTGTCTAATTAGTGATGATTTACAATTTACATTGCACGTCTTCCCTTTTTGTATATATTCATTTGGAGAGAAACATAAAATGGTTAGAGAACATTAAATTGAGTGATAAATATTTTGTGGCTTCTGTCAAGGTTTGAACCCGTGCTATGAACTCGTTCCTGCTATGCACACTTCTCTGCTGATGTGGCTTCTGCCAAGTTTGGTGGCTCGTTGATCTATCTGTTTATTTATGGTCTTCATACTGAACCGGTATAGTGACTTGGCAAAATGATAGGCATAAGCGGTATAGGTTTCTTGCATTGCATATTTACAAATGAAGCCATGAGTTCTCAATCAGGCACCCACTGAGAAAAGATTTCTATGATTGATTCATCTGTTTGTTCTTTGATCTTTTCTGTTCTTCTATTTTATATTCATGAAAATATGCTCATTTGACTGCTTTCAAGATTGCTATGCTCATTTGACTGCTTTATTGTATTTTATATTGATGGAAATATGCTCATTTGACAAGATTGCTATCCCCACGTCCACCCCCAATCCACCGCATCTTCTGCTACCCCGCCTCGCCTCCCCGACGACCACCGCCCCTAGCTACCTTGCCCTGCGCAGCGCGCTCGCCATTGTGAAGGAGAGGGGTTCTTGCGGAGGTGGGTGGAGGAGAAAAGAGGAAGGGGAGACAGAACGGGGGAGATCGGCTGCCGCGACAGCGCATCATTAGTGTTGTTGGTGTATGGGGTTGGAGCATTCGTGTTGTTGGTACAGCAGCCAGAGCTTATCTGAGTGGATACTATTCTTGCCACGATAAGCTTCACTCTGCCAATCCCACAAGACCAGGTGAATACATACTCTCTTTTTTATTTCCCATTCGTGTTGTTGGTACAGCAGCCAGAGCTTATGGTTTCTTGGAGGGTAACTTGGTTCCCTCTATTGTTCTAAACTATTGTTCTAAACTTCTCTGAGATGATATTTTTTACATGGGTATATGGTTCTAACCTTCAGAGGTAACTGTCATGTATGGTTTAGGCGTGCAGGTAGCTTTCATCCTCAAGCCTGAATTTTTATTTAGGTAACTATGTCTGGGAGATCATATGGTCTTGCCTTTGTTAGTATATAACACTGAAGTATATTTATAGGCGTGCCTGCACTTAAATGATCAGATTTGGAATAATTTGTGATGTTTAGTGTGGTAGCCACTCAGAACTGCTCCATATAGTTTAATTTGGGATTAAAGGGATGTGAAGTGGGTAATAAAGAATTTTACCAGTATAGTTTAAGTACTCCAGATGTGTGTTTCTATCCTCATATATCCAAGCAAGTCGAGAGTGTTCTGTAAGGTTGGATATGCCATACATCCTGTGCAAATTGTCACTTATTTTTGCAAATTGTCACTTATTTTTCCTGTGATAGTACTTAGGAATGCTCTTGAGGACCATCATTGATCTTCCAGGTCCATTTTTTATGGACCTTGTCAAAATATTCAGGTTATATTGCGTATACATGGTAGTGTTTAGTAGACGGTGGGTGTTAATTTTTGTTCACTCTTTCTAAATTTGACGGTTCCCACAAATGCATCCAAAATATTTTCAGCTTGGTGAAATAGTATTTCTTTTGTACAGTCATCCATCTAAAATTTGCACTTCCTCTGTTCTCAGATGGGTAGAATTTGATTGTTGCTCGTTGGCTTTGTGAATGTGAATTAGGATATTTTATTGGTTTGGAATAGTTCACTTTATAACTTTATGTTGGTGGTGCTCACTGCTCATGTATACGGTCCTAAGCAGAGAACTCACATTTATTCCTATCATGGCCAGTCCCTGTTTCTTTTAACACGTGTACCATGCCTGGAGCTCTGATTTGCATCGATAGGCATTCAGTGTGAGCAATCAACAATGGCTACATGTTGTATTAGCAATTTAATTTGATCCTCTATACATCTACCTGGTGAATAGGGTCAGTGATGCATCTATCTGCTCCATTTGTTCAATATTGTTTTGACAGTGCGCTGCCATCAAACAAAAGCCTGGAGACACTATATGGCTTCTACAGTGCACTGCCACCACTGCCGAAGAGCATCTTGGAATGGCTTCTACATCAAGCATTCTTAAATGAAACATTCAGCTGGAGACACCATATGCTTGTAGGCACAGTAGGTGCACTATTGTATCTGTATCTTCTGGTTATGCAATGGAGGTACTGAGCTTTAACTAACAAAATAGTGTATTGTTAAAAAACAAAGATGCTGCTACATTCGTGAAGATGAATCTTCCAAGATAATGTCGTTAGGAACTTTGATGGTAATCTCGGTTGGTATCTCTATTAGCGTTTCAGAATGAACAATTACATGTAAAAGCGTTCCATTGTCCTTATTTCTTGAATCTATATATTCCAAAATACAATTGGAGACACCACTTGTCCACTTGCTCCACAAAGGCATTTCTCCACATTTGTGAGGTGGCCAAAAGAGTCTTCCAGTTGCACTGAAATGAAAATCAACCTTCGGTTGGATGTTCTTGAATAAAATACTTATGCCTGCACATGTTTTTGTGTCTTTCAATCGGCTGATTAATTTATGCGATCTTTATTGAGGTAAGTTGCCCTTTTGTAGAGGCTAACACAGATTGTTGTTTTACCAACATGGTTATTTAGTCAAATCAATTACATTTTCAGCTATCATGACCATCAGTTCTGTGCTGGGTCTAATTCTACCACCAGTACTGCATAGAGCAACATGCCTCATCACTAAAAAGAGATGAAATCTATGGCTTAAATTCCAACTGCCATTGCCCCTAAACTGTATTGTCTCACGGGGACAGGACATGACAACACCGTACATGGGATACGAAGGACAAAGAACAATGTGTCCCTTAAACCTAAGAAATAGCATTGGTGGAAGAATCCCGTCGGCGGGCACAATGAGAGGAGCCATCAAACCCCTAACAGGCATCCTCCATAGTCTCGAGCGGTAGGTATGGATGATAGTGGCATGAGTCACAGAAATCTCAAAACTGACAACATACATGGAAACATATAAACTTATGAGTAAAATATAGTCTCGCTTCTGGCGCGCCTGTGGCCCCTTGGGTATTTTGTTGTAGTTATTGAAGGACCATGTAATCGCACCTATATAAGTTATGGACATTGGATTCAATATTCCATTTGATATGAGCTAATTTATTTATTACCGCCTTTGTTAGCTATCAATAGAGTATATTTATAGCTTTCTGTTTTGGTTTACTATTTACAGTTTTTTCTTAGATAAGTTTCTTGCTAAGTGGTTGATAGTCATTATCTTATTTTCCTTTTGGGTAACATTCCCTTTATATTTTCATCTCTTATATTAATTTACATATAGGGATTTTGAACACCGCTATCATGTGACATAACTTTGAACTCAAGCGCCATCGAAGGACAAAGTATTCTTAGCACAATTTTCTTACAAAGAGCTCAACACATCTAATCATAGAGCCACGAAAAATCTAATGAGTTCCTTCAATGCACAAAACATATGAAACTTAAGGCTACATTACCTTTAAAATCAGTAACAATTATACTGAGAATCTGAAGGCATGTTGATTATCAATTATGTATACTCAACATTACGAAATTAATGATAATTATGAATTCTGTATAGTCAATTTAGGAGTTTCATACATAAAACGAACAAATTTGATTTCATACTTCTCCAAATATATACAACTTAAGGCTACAAATTTAATTTCATATATATAGAAATATTTAATAAGCCCTGAATTTTATAGAGCATCGTGTTGTATACGGGTTCAAATATAGATCAATACACACATGAATTTCAAACACTGACAACAATATACGCAGAAATTTAAAAAACTCAAGGCTACCTTACAGTTTTGATTCCGGCACCTGCGCCAGTGGCGCAACGGGTCATCTAGTAGAGTTTGATGAAAACCAATATTTAGCGGAACCATGGCCATGGCATATGCCTTAGAGACATATTCTGTTGCACGATGTTATGAAGAGATGGATATTATTTAGCAAAACCACGTAATGCCATTGAACTATTTCACAAAATAAGTTCTTTGCTATAGAATACAATTGTCATAATTCTAAAAGAGTATATGGTGTGCCCGCTCTTGGATGCAGGTACTACAACTCTGTTAAGGCACGTACAACGCAGACGCTAATGCACATACGCTAGGAAAGAAATCCTACCTGTTTTGACGGTTCTCGTCCAAATCCTGGCCGATTTTTAGCGTCGATGGTTAAAGAAGAGTCGGGCGCGCTTGGAAAATACACAGAGAAATAGCTTCTCTAGCGTCGAACGCTTCCGCATGGATGGGGATTGACTTTTTAAGCGTCTGGTTAAACGTCTAGCAGTGAACACGCCCTTAGCCTTATGGTTCTCGAGATATGTTCACAGTCTTAAGCAAAACAAAAACATGTTGAATCTAACAAAAATATTTATGTCATATTGATCTCTTTGACTCGAGGCATTAACAATGGAACGTGTAAGACCATATCTAAAACGCCACTAAGTACAGGCACATGGGAAATAAATCATATGCGAGCTGCCCCTGGCAGGCGTGAACAGGAAATAAGTAACATGCATAAGTGTGTAGCTAAAATGAAGTGACAAGGCATCCACATGTTAGTCGTGCTCCCCAGTCCGCACCGCCATCACATAGATGTAATAGGTTTTGCACATTAGGTGGACGTCGTCCCCCATCCCATATAACAGTAGTAGGTAGGGCAGTTGAGACTTGAGAGCTAGGCTTTTTTAGTTGGTTCGAGATAAGATAAATAGGAAGACGTCCACACAAATAAGATAAATAGCTGAGAGTTATATATGCTCTAGTGTTTACTTGCCTCATAGAGTCGAGCATGCATGTGCTCTTATTCTCCAGTGCCCTTCGCCTCATATACATTACTCCTTTCTTGTTTTTCATCCGGGTTTGGGAGGTATCAGAAATGCAGGGGGTGCGTCACCTGAACCTTTGGCTGCGAGCTACGGGGATCCGGCTGGTACCACTGGGTATATCAGTGTGATGGAATCTTTTTGCGTGTGATCAAACTTTACTGATGTTCCCCAAGCTGCTCAGTAGTCAGTTCGCACGCACAACAGATATGGTAGCAGATTTTATAAACAATATGGTGCAGTGCTTGAACGAGATATTGAATATTAGGGTGTAGAACAACACTATGTTTCTATGGCAAATACGATTTTAGACTCCAAAAGGGGAAAATATATGACTTTTTGGGAAAGAGGAACACACTCGGTTTCTAAATATGTTGATGTGCACAGCTTGAAATTGATGTCGGATAAGTCGACCACAAAGTATAAATACACCAAAAACTGTATGCCTCGTGACATTAACTTCACCAACTTACCACTAAACATATGTAAGATGAATCAAACAAAAATTAAAAAAACCAGTCCAACTATATGTTTTTCACCCCAAAATCCGGGTTTTAAGCTACCAATGCCAACAAGGGCACATCGTAGCTACGCGTCGACATAGTATAATTAGGGGTAATGTGTTTCCACTAATGTATGTACATACTAGTCATCAAAGCCTCTACTACCAACGGGGGCGGAGGGTGACAGCCATTGAAGGATGTAGTAGCTTATTTGGGCCGAATAGGGCTATTGGGCTAATTATTGATGTGAATGTGGCCTTAATAAAATTTGATGGGCCAAAGTACCTCACAACTCTTGAATTTTTATTTTAGAAGACTGGGCTATGGCCCAATATGGTCCCCAACAAGATCCGCCACTGACTACCATCATTTCTCTACCGATAACGACATCGCGCACCCATCGCAGGAGGAGATACTAGAAACAGGAGACGTCCATACTGGCTGCGTCCAAATACCTATCACACCACCTTCGATCCACCTCATGTGGCGACAAAGAGATGCCTTCCCATTTACACCAGCGACATGCATGACTTGATGCCTCTGCATGAGACGTATTGCATACATGCTAAGCTTGCTCGGACCTGATCTCGAGTGGAGGGGTGTCACATACCGTCGCGATCCTTGGAATCTGTGTGGTCCAAGGAGTGGGCATCCCATATCGCCACTGAACTCAAAAGAAACACGGAGCCAAAGCCATTGCTATATTAAGTTAACCAGAGTCGCCGCCGCTAATCGCATCTCGTGCGCGAACATTGGGTTAAATATGGCACCTATTCCTACGACACGCACCCATACGACACATGCTTGTAAAACAAACCATTGTCACCTAGATGCTGAATCTAGAGGGTCGTTATCGACCAGCTCTGGATGCACCGTCCACACTGACAGTGACCAGGTGCGCCGCCTACCTACCACGTCGTGTCACGTCACCAAAGAGATCAATGATGAATTGGAGCTCCCCCGCACCCCCACCACCTATTGGCAGTGAGGGACCAATCTCTACCATGTTGAAGACCAAATGTAACGGCAAACAGAAGAGGTGCCAGAGGAAGGTACCCTAGAGGTACGATACGATCTCCCCGGGGCCTTCTAGAGGGATGACATAGAAGTTCGCCGATCTAGGAGGGGAATGGAAGGTGGCGGGGCGGTGGTGTTGGGGCTGGTGGTGTAGTGGCTGCAGGGAGAAGAATTTGAGGGAGCATCTTCCAAGACTAGCTAAGAACTAACATTGTAACTATTGTTCTTGCTATGAAACATATGTAGTTAAAATTACTAAGAACTAGAAGCACACCATTACGGATTCAGATTCTTGAACTGAGTTAACCCTTAACATGAGTATTTTCTGGTTGTGCGTAATAGGTGTGTAATATGTTCTTAGAAACAAACATCAGGAGCTTGTTATGGAGCAGGTTCCCTCAGATTGCCGAACTAGAAAAACATAACGGGCCGGTAATTTCTAGTTGTGGGCGGTAATATGTCTTTAGTCGATTCTTGTTCGACGTGGGACCAGCGGTGTGCTGTAATTTTGTGTTACATATGGTGTTACATCGTCGGACGAAAAGTGTCGTACGGATAGGAGCTCTCACTACAAAATGCATGGTGGTCAATAACCATCAGTACCTTCTGCGCGTTCTGTTTCCACGCATAACAACATTGCATTAATGAACGGTTTGAGGGATCGACAGTGTTTTCGATGGTGTCTATTGGTCGTTCTTGATTAGCAGCCTGAGGCAGCGTGGGTTCAAGCCTAGGTGGATCTGGTGGATCATCTTGTTTCTCAGCACGGCTTCGACCCGCGGGTTGATCAACGGCTACCCGGGATACCAAAATTTGCCCATGTCAGTGGACTACGTCAATGGGTATCCCTCCTGTTCATCATTGTCATGAATGTGTCTCGGCCATGTTTCGTTCGACCGAGGAGCACGGACTACTATCCAATCTCCAACAGTTCTGGATCAAGCACTTTGTGTCCTTGTACGCAGATGACGTCGTCGTCTTTGCATGCCTGACGCAGTCAGAGACTCAGAGTTGATAAACTAGTCGGTAAACTCCCGTTCTGGAAGGCAGGATTGCTTAAGAGGGAAGGCCGGGTGGTGTATGTGCAGGTGGTAATGACCGCCTGCCCAAGTAATCTACTAGCAGATGACGCTGGACCTGGAGTCATGGGTTTTGATACTCATCGACAAGCTCCGGAGAAGGTTTTTGTGGGCTTGACGGGAAGACGTCAGGGGTGGAAGCTGCATCGTGGTCTGGCACTCGGTGTGCCAACCCATGGTTAAATCCCTAACGAATGGCAAATCTGGCTAGGCTGTTGACGTGGGTTTCAGAGAGGAATAAGCTAATGTGCGTTGTTCCTGCTTTGCAGCGGCAGTCGTACCAAAGTGGACTTTGTCATTGGTGGGTTGTGGGCATGGCCGATGGCCTTTGCCTTGTGAAAAGCAGTCAACAAACGATTAGCAAATAAAAACTATACTCTAAATTCTTATTGCCAGGGTCCCGTACTTATGGTTGATTAGTTGGTCAAATTAACCTATATGAATCACTTGGCAATGGAAAAAACTATGCTCTAAATTCTCGACGACTTGCGGTCATCTGTATTGAGCGTGTTCTTCTAGGAAACAATCACCACCTTTCACCGGTTAACGAAAAACAGTGCGGCTAACAATGTTTCATTATAGATGATTCCCTAAATGTATCTTCAAGCAGCTGCTCCTGTTAATTTCATCAGGTCCTCACTTTGCTCGATCACGGTACATATATATGACTGCATTTCAGTGAAAAGTTTGCTGCAGGGTAATGGAACAGATTTCTAGTAAAGAAGTAGCTCAAGTCTGACCAGAAAATGCATTTTATAACACAACATGTACTTTTTACTTCTTTTCTACGGGAAACAGGCTTCTTGCTTCAATACCAGAATATGCAGGAAAAAATTCCACTTATTCTGCTCAATTTTTACAAATGTGTTTGACTGAAGTCTTTTTGAGATCCCAGTCCCACAGAACTGTACAAAAAAAACCAAATTTTGGTTGGTGAGGGGCAAAATGAATTTGCGGAGCGCAATCTCGGTCACTTCACAGCCGCCAACAGAGATCCAAATATGGTCGTTCTTCTAGTGAGTCAGTGATGCAAGCTCACTTTAGTGTCACATGCGCGTGCTACCTTACAAAAAAGAGACAATTAACTCAGACACGGGATCTGTACGTAATTGCTACTGAATGGTTGAATCAATGTAGTGGAACACACGATGAGCAAGCGCCTCCATTCCTCATTGCCTTCCAAGCCTAACATCACTTGAGCACAGAAACATGAAACATCAACGTGATGCGAGCATGGAAATCAAATATGAGACACGTTCACCTGGTTCAGCTTACATCTATCTGGATTCTGGAAAGATAAGACTCGTAGTGGCTAGTCAGCTTCTCTGATCTTGTTTGCATATTAATAGTGCTAGCTAGTTGCATTCAAAATGCACTACTGTCCTCCTACTTAAGTGGGTTATAATTACCAACCATTTGTACAGGTGACATATTTATTTTGCTCACAGCGCAGTAGACTCAAGCCCCTTAAATAATCGGTCGGGCGATGGGGCATCGGAGTTTAATTTGCTGCACTGTTTAATGTATGCTCTGTTATACGCGTGAACTATCCATATTAATCTGGACTCTAGAGTAAGAACAATTGCACCTGCGTAAGCCAAACCAAGGATTTTGAATAGTGCTATTTATTCTGGACCTTCTGGTGCACTGTCCTTTCGTTGGATAATCGAAGAGGTTTGATTCCCCAGCCGCAGCATCACTGTACATCGAAGTACACTATGACCCCCAAAGTTTTTTTCCGCATGAAAACTACATTGGCGGTGTTGCTATCATGGAAAGACCGGCTAAGAAACTGGCCAGTGGAACAATACTCATGGAACCCACACTGAATCAAACATATATGAAACAAATTGAAGCACATTTTAAAATGTAAACAAGGATATCATCATGTCTCTAAAGCATCATGGCCACACTTTTGTAACATATATGAAACAAATTGAAGCACATTTCAAAATGTAAAAGTAAGGATAATCTAAACAAAACCAAAATGTAGTTCGTAATTTCTACGACTTGGCCTCCAAAAATGCATATAAATAACAGGCCAGATCCGAATAAGTGCTTGTGAAAATACCGCATTCATGATCACGCCGAAAAGATACAACTTCAAAATTGCACCAGAAAACCAAAGGCTACCACGGCTAGAGTTCACGATGGAGGCAGCTACCACCAGACACCAGCACTTTAAGCCTTCTGTCCAAAGGCAACCGAAAATTTTAAATAGAATTATACAAGTTGTCAAATTGATCAAGGTTAAACATTTTCCAGAATAACCACATGGAACTAAGTAATCGCTGGTTGCCTTTTATAATGGGCTAATTTTTTTTTTTAAAGTAGTTCTATATCTTGTTAAGTCCAACAATTGGATTGTGATCTGCAAACCATTGGGAGCTGCAAATAGACCAAGAAGATATAGTTCGTAAACAAGAATATGCAAACAAACAAAAAACAAAAAACTTAGTAGTACAGTAGTCAAACACAAGACAAGACATTTGAATACATAAGTTGGGAATTATGATGCCCACACAGGCACACACGAGAAGCGAATGTTTTATCTATGCTATGACTGTTACATTAATTCCCCGTACCTTCCCCAGAAAAAAGTTCTCCGGTACTGATCAATTCTGTTATATGTTCTGCAGATCAAATAACAGGGTACTTTCCGGTTTGAGCAGAACAAGGAAGATTAAGCACATGGTTTGCACAATCCTCAAGGACACGCTTCAGTTCTGTATTTGCCCTCTTGACCGAAGATTCACTGGGGCCCTCGACATACAGGTACAGCTTGCGCTCGTTATTGCCAACAATTCTGCCTTGAGGAATAAAGGTTCCCCTTGTAGTAATTGCTGTTCCAGTCCATTCCTCAATAGGAACCAATGTATCTTTGTGAGTAATCTTCCAGCGAGCATATTGTGAGAAATCATTAATCTCAAGCTCAGCATCATAGTGTTCTGGAACTGCACAGGCCTGTATCCTTGCCAGATTTAGTGCTAACTTCCTTGCAGCATCAAGTGCATGTTCTGTGGCATCATCGTTTTGCTGGCTAGGATTAGCCTGTAGAGGAAGTAGGGAGCCTGCCGCTGTTACCATCTGGTTGGCAATACTAGCAGCCCTTGCTGCAGCTTGAGCAGCGGCAAGAGCTTGTGCTGCAACCTCTGGCCACACCATGGAGTTCATAAACGCATCGAGGGGATCAATCTCATCCTCCTCCGTGCCAGCGCCTCTATTTCCATCAACATCCATGGCGTTGGTGCCTGCGCCATTGTTCTCCTCGTACTTCTTTGTTTCGGTGACGCGATCTTCGTCGCCGGAGGACATGTCGGCGGCGGCGAGCACACCGTATCAAGTAGCGTCTAGAATCGGGCGGAAACCCTAATAACCGGGCGCGAGATAACGAACAAGTTATGGTGATGATAGCAGGTCGCGCGTTGGAACGTCGGGCGTACTTGGAAGAAATAGACCGCCAGGCCTGATCGGATCGCGTACAAGAAGGAGATCGGATCGGATTGGGTACGACATATCTCCTGCGGTCCTGCCTCGCCTGGAACCAACGACGGATTCGAGGCTCTCAAAATAGAAGACGGATTCAAACCGACATGTGGCCCTCTTATCCCATGTAGCGATTTATTACCTCTGCTATTCCTCTCATCAGGTTTTCGTTCGTTTTTGTTCGTGTGTCCACATGTTAGAATCTTCTGATTTACGCTTCTTTTCATCAACGACGGTCACTATTCTAATGCGCTAGTCCTGTGTAGGTTTAGCATGTTAACGTCATGTCTGCCTACTACTTCCTCCGTTCCAATTTAATTGACATGTGGTGAATAGCAAGTCAATTAAATTGGAACGGAGGGAGTACAATAAGGTTTGCCCACCTCCAGTGATGGAGTGGCGATACAGCGATGCGCCTTCGACTCACACTAATGATTGTAATTGTCGTTAAGTGGTCTACAGATGGATTTAATTTTTGTTTCTGACGTTCTTTGTGCGGCCTTGATACTTATGAATAGATCGGAATTTTTTCACACAAAAAAAGTATTACACCTTTTTTACAAACTAGCATACTATACGGGAAAATATTTAGTGATCCCATACATCAAATGATACCATGATACCTGATGTGGGCCTATTGTGACGCACCAAAATCGGTACCATGCGAATTTCAGCGATCCTGCCAAAACCCGCATAATAACGATCTCATGATGCCCACCAGACATAACGTGCACGCCGAAACATGCGCGTTATGTGGGTGGAATTGTGATAACATTACAACAGTTCAAGAAAGAATCCACAATAACAGCTGAAAGAGAATATATATACAAGATTGACTCAAACGAGTCAAGAAACAACTGATACATTACAAAGATACAAATCACAGCGAAAGCAGACTAGTGTCCGACTACGGACAAGACACAAATTTGGACTAAGAGTCCTGAAGATAACCATGGCGTCCATATCCCTGCCGAGGCCAAGCCGGAGGGATTCCCAAGCTAACGTCGTCAGACTTCAAACCTGTTGACTGTTCAGTGCAAAACAGCTCAAAAAGATTGGGTCAGGTAATGGAATTTACCTGGCAAGCCAAAGCACACTTGGAACCATTACAAAGGCTCCCAAAATAAAAAGGATTGGTGGACTGAAGCAGCAGCACTAAGCCATTTACAGAAGACACGCTACAACTTCCGTCTATAAGATAGAGATAAGAACGCGAGCAAGAAACCAACTAGATACTGACACCAAACAATACCCAGCCGATTATCACTTACTCGATTAACCCACGAGTAAGCAATCCAAAGGCACTCACACAGCGCGGCAAGTTTAAGAGCTATCATTACTAGGTGTAAGTTGTCTATGATCTTGTTAGGCAGCATCATCACCAAGTCGTCCATAACCGCGGACACGGCTTTTCGAAAAGATTTAACCCTGCAAGGGTGCACTATTGTTAAACCACACACATCAAATTGCCATGGAGCGTTTGACACAACCTTTCACTTCTCTACAACCAAGTCCAGGGAACCACCTAGCCAAGCTGAACCCGCATCATAAGTTCGGCCGAAGCTCTGAGATGGACCTAGCCGTTTGCGCCTACACACTAGGGGGAATCTATCCACAGTAGGAAATCCCCTTCGTGTCGTACCGCGGAACCTATATAAATGTACACACATCGGTTAAGTACCATCATCATCAACATCTTCACCTGCATGAAAGGGGATGTGCGTACGTCAAATGGAAAGCCCGAACTACTTGCGGCACCCTGGACAAGGCTGCGGATCGGGTCACGGGTCGCAGGGAGTCCCATTAGGTACCACATGAGGATAGCACACTCATTCTTGGATCCGAGGACAAGAACTCAGGTCCTAGGGCGACACTAGCGGAACAAAGCACCAAACTGGCCTTCCGCCGGTGCCTTGACATTAAGATAACAATCGTCCCACAACAGATAAACATGTAGCCACTTATCAGGGCTTTAAAGATACAAGTAATAACAAGAAGATAAAGGTAACAACCTAAGCATGCGCTACGACTCGCAAGGCCAACAAGGTAAACAAACAACATGGTGATAGGATGTGGAGGTGGGGCTATATCATGGCAGCAGGGTAAACATGGATAGGATCGCATAAGAATCGTAACACAAGGATAGCTGAGATCAACGGCAAGAATGATAGACAATGCATTGGGAACAGGAGAACAGTGCTTGCCTAGGATCTAGCACGGAAGAAGATCTTGTCGTTGCTCACATCATCTCAACGTCCTATTCGCGAAGACGCAACAAACACTGGAAAGAACACCAGATGCAACACTTACTATGACGGCAGAAGAACCAGCATGATCAAGAGATGATGCATGACAAGGCAAGATGCAACTTAAGCCAAATTAAACGGAACCGGGATTCCGACAATTAATTATAGGTTCAAGTTGTTTATCTAACCATCAATATTAAATGTTGATTAGCATGTGAGACAAGGCATGGGTGAGCTACACAAATTTAAATGAAGTCGGGGCATTTATCGAATATTTCCGCACACTCCATATTTATTTATCAGATGAATTGCTAATTACCCACAACCCAAAATATGCAACAAATGCATGAATGATATGAGATGCACAAGATAGATGACATTTTATAAAATAGGTATAAGGGTATAGGCTCGGGTTTGGGTTCGCACGTCGGAAAGAGGGGTCGAGGAACTTTGGGGTCAAAGCCGATATCTTCGGGTCGTCGAGGAAGTAGTCGAAGTCGGGGATGTAGTCGTCGCCGAACCGGAACATCATCGTTTGTCGGTGTCGTGGAAGTAGTGGAAGTAGTTGTACTCGGGTCGTCGTTGTACGGGGCACCGGCTTCGGTGTCGGTGACGTTCTTGTCGGGTTCGGTCTTCGGCGGCGACGGGGTTCACGGACACGCACGAAGGCGGCGAACGCAAATCGAACAAGGAGGGTCGATCTTGTCGGCGGTCTCAAACACGAAGAGCTCAACGTCGGTGGTGTCGTTGTACGTTGCGTCGTTATGGCGGAACTTGTCGTCGGTCACGGACACGGAGGAACACGGATACAGGAACTGGAAGGCAACACGGACGCCGGGCGCGCACGGCAACACGGCAACACGACAACACGGCACCGGAAAAAGCACACGGGTACCGGAAGACAAGCACGGGCGCACATGATGCAGCACCTCGACGGGTGGACAACACGGACATGGGAACGGTGCCGTAGTTCTCGCGGGAATTTTGTCGAACACCTTGGAGGCGGAGACGGAACACGGCCAGAGCGACGAGTACGGCGAGCCAGAGACAAGGCACGGGGGCCGGAGCACGACGGAGCAGAGGAGCAGCACGACGCCCTGGACAAGGAGGCGCACGGGGAGCCGAGGCCGACCGGCGCATGGCGGCAGCACGCCGGCAGGAGGGGCGCCGAAGCTGGGAGGGCAGAGGAGGTCCGGGCGTGAGCTGGAGGGCGCGGCGGGAAGGAAGGCGGCGGGAGGAGAGGAACGGCCCGAGACGGCGGATTCCGGCAGTGGGGGCGGCGCCGGTGGCCGGAGCTGGAGGAGGAGGCGCAGGGAGGGAGCTCGGGGTCAGGTCGGGAGCGTGTCTGTGCGTGGTGAAGAAGAGGGAGGAAAAGGAGAGGAGGCGGGGCGGCGCAGCGGCTCGGGCCGGGGCGGCGGCCGGAGGCGGCAGGAGAGAGAGGAGGGTGGAGGGAAGGAGAGCACGGGGCGGCTCGGGAGCTCTCCCGTGCGTGCGGTTGGAGGTGGAGGAAAAAGATAAGAAGAAGAAGGAAAGGAAGAGAAAAAGGAAAGAAAAAGAAAAAGAAAGGAAAGAAAAAGAGGGGGAAAAAGAGAAAAGGGGAGGTGGAGGGATTAGTCCGCAAAAACGGAAAAGATGGGGAGGGTGGCTGCAAAGTGCAGGGGGTGGAGGTAGAAGTTTCCAGGGGAAAAGCCCTAGGGTTGGCTTAGGTGGGCTTTGGGCTCTCTCTCTCCCACTAAAACATTTTTAATTTTAATTCTTTTGACAAAACAAAATTTCGGAACGGCATCGAACAAAAGAAAAGGAGGGGAATATTTCGAGACAACAAAAATAGAGTTTAGCAAAATAATTTTATTTGTCAAAATAGTGCAATGCTGATGATGCATGATGTCATGATGATGCGAAAAAAGAAAAACAAACAAATCTAATTGGGGAAAAAACCCCGGGGCGTTACACCTATCCTTCGGGTGCCCCACCATGAGGATACCTGGTGCACGTATAAGCTAAGGCCCAGCAGCAAGCCTGCCTGCCGTCCACGGCCGAGGCCCACGAAGGAGGCCCTGCAAGGAGAAGGGCGCCCTAAGGCAAGAGAAGCCTAGGTCGGTAGAGACTTACCTTACCTGTAAACCTGATCGGATGCGAACTTCCAAGACCCAGCCTCCTATATAAAGGCTGGGAGGGCCGCCGATCTAGGTCACGCAATACCAGAACCACCAAAACCCTAGCGAGATCGACATCTCGCCGGGACGCCATTGTAGCTCCATTGTACACCTCATACATCAATAACCAGACAAGCAGAAAGTAGGGTCTTACCCTCCGTGGGCCTGAACCTGGGTAAATCCTTTCTTGTCAGCCGACGATACTACCAGCGCTACCAAATCTCTCTCCCTAATCTCAACCCTAGGTACCAAACCATGGGATTTGCCGTCGTTCCCCCACGTCAATACCACTCTTCAAAATTTAATTTTACAAGTGTAAAAAAAATTCGAAATAAATGGTGGGTGCTCACAACATGTTTGTTTACATTCCCTAAAATTTTCAGAACCAAATTCAAAATACACACAGAGAAACAAAGTTCATGTTGGATTTGTCCTTTTGTTTCAGCGGATATTTCGAATTTGGTTCTTGTCGCAACAAGGGAACATGGGGTTCCCCTTATGATGCCCAAGTGGGTCCACCGCACGTGGGCCCACCGAGAAGATGGACAAGGCCAAGTATCAAGACTGGGTGGTAGGTCCAACTACCATCCCCATGGGAACCCATCAAGATCGACATCGACACCCTGCTGCTAAGGACTCAGGTCCTAGAGACTTTCCGGTTTCCGGGGTCACTTACACCCCCGGGACACAAGGCCGAGACCCGAGAGCCCGAGTACCCGGCAGGGGGCTGGGCTCCCTCTCGAGTATACTTGTATGAGCAAGAGATGAGCACGACAGCACGTGCAGGAAGTCCTTAAAAGACTTGGGAAGCAAGACGAAGAAGGCGCGGCTCGGGGACATGGCCGGTGGAGCTGTCAGGCCCTGTCCGCCCCGCTTTCCCTAAAGTGGACGCCCTCACCTAACTCAGAGAAGATACTTGGACGAGAAGGGGCCACGTCGCCTCCAAAGACCACCGGGGGTTTTTCCCCGCCTAAACCACCCCCCCCCCCCACGCTCCTCGCGTGACCTGTGTGGTATCCACTTAGCCTATAAAAGGAGGACCAAGGCCACCGAGACAAAGGGACAGGACCAAGTTGGGAGAAAATCAAGACTAGACTAGGGCTTAGAAGGTAGAGAGAGAGGTGATCTCCTCAGGGTCTGATACGTCTCCAACGTATCTATAATTTCTGATGTTTCATGCTTGTTTTATGTATCATTGTCACATGTTTTATATGCATTATATATCATTATTATACATTTTCTGGGACGAACCTATTAACAAGATGCCACAGTGCCAGTTCCTGTTTTCTGCTGTTTTTGGTTCCAGAAAAGCTGTTCGGGCAATATTCTCGGAATTCGACGAAACAAAAGCCAAACCTCCTATTTTTCCGAGGGACACACGGAGCCAGAAGGGCAAGCCAGGGGGAGGCCCACGGCCTCCAAACCACATGGCGGCGCGGCGAGGAGAGAGAGTGCGCCAGCCTATGGTTTGGCCCACTCGGGACGCCACCAACGTTGCCCCTTCGCCTATTTATTCACCCCGACGCGAAAACCCTAAATATATATCTAATACTCCAGAAAGACTTCCGCAGCGCCGTCGCCATCGCGAGACCTCGTTTCGGGGGTCAGAAGTTCCTGTTCTGGCACCCTGCCGGGACGGGGATTGACCCCCGGAGCCATCTCCATCGACTCCACCGCCTCCACTTCGACTCCATGATGGTTTGTGAGTAGTTCCCCCATGGACTATGGGTTCTTGGCTGTAGGTAGTTGGTACTCTCTCTCCCATGTACTTCAATATAATGATCTCATGAGCTGCCTTACATGATTGAGATCCATATGATGTAATTGGTGTTGTGTTTGTTGGGATCCGATGAATTGTTACATTATGATCAGATTGTTCATCATATTATCATACTATTGTTTATTTAAGATCTTGCATGCTCTCCGGTACTTGTGGTTACCCTGATCAAGTAGTTGCTTGTATCTCCAAGAGGGAGTATTTATGCTAGATAGTTGGGTTCAGCCTCTATTTAACCTGGGATAGTGACAGCAAGTTCTAAGGTTGTAGATGTGTTGTTGCCACTAGGGGTAAAACAACAATGCTTTGTCTAAGGATGAATGTGTTGTTTACATTATGCACAATACTTAATGCAATAATCTGTTGTTTGCAACTTAATACTGGAAGGGGTGCGGATGCTAACCGGAAGGTGGATTATTTAGGCACAGATGCATGCTGGATAGCGGTCTGTGTACCTTGTCGTAATGCCCAATTAAATACTACAGTAAACTTTATCTTATCATAAGCATGCATTGTCATGCCCTCACAATTATCAATTGCCCAACTGTAATTTGTTCACCCAACACCTGTTATTTGTTTGGAGAAGTTACCACTTGTGTAGATAGCTGGGAACCCCGGTCCATTTGTCATCATCATTGCACCCCGGTCCATTTGTCATCATCATCATTGCTCTCTGGTCCTATATGTCATTAGAAATAGCATCAACTATTCTCTGGTGCCATTGCCTCCGTGTTACTGCTGTTGTGTTACTGTTAGTATTGCTCTCATATTACTGCTGCTTTCACATCACCCCTGTTACTAGTGCTTTTCCAGGTGCAGCTGAATTGACAACTCAGTTGTTAAGGCTTATAAGTATTCTTTGTCTCCCCCTGTGTCGAATCAATAAATTTAGGTTTTACTTCCCTCGAAGACTGTTGCGATCCCCTATACTTGTGGGTTATCAGGGTCGGGATCTATTCTTCGTCTACCTATAGCTGATAACCTCCCGGGTACACTACCCAGAAGCCACCTTGTAAACTACGCTATGAAGAACTCATCAATGCAGACATGCAGGAGTAGGGCTTTTAGCCTCTGGGCAGCCTGAACCTGGGTAAACTCTTTGCGTCTCTGTGTTGATTGCGTGGACGTCGGATCAGAGAGCTCGAGGTAGCTCATCCTTGGGAGACGATTCTCAGCCTCCTTCGCGCCCCGTGCCAAACCTAAAAAGGGTTATCCTTTACTCCCGGTGTCCATCCGCATGACACGACAGTTCTTAGGAGTCGTAAACACACAAGTTGTGAACACCCCATTTTTTTTCAGATTTTTGTGAAACTAAAAATTTGAATTCTGAAAAATGGTATCATGGTTATGAGGTGTGGGACCACTGGATATGCACTCCATAATATACCTCGCAAATGCCATGGCACAATTTTTAATGTGTAAAAAACATTTAAACCTTTGTACTCTACGAAATGGTTGTGTCTAGCAATGGTTTATCCCAGAACCGGCCAACGACTATGAACTACTACACAAAGCCATTTAGTCGTTAGAATAAAACCACCTTATGATCAATCGTTTTAATCTACCGACTAATTCTCTACATGAATGATTAGACTTTCCCTACAGAGGATGGTAGCTTCTCTTGCCAAACACATTTCATTTTCGTGTTCCTTTGCAAATAATAGGTTGAATTATTTGTTGATATCAGTGTCAGAGGCACACCTGATATGTGTCAGGTTTGGCTGACTTAAATATTCATATTTCATACTTCAAAATCTCCTAAAAGATTAAGACACAATAGCAAAATTCATTAAACGAATATGATAGTAATAGTACGACCAACATCTTTATTTAAATAATTTCACATCTTAAGTTTTGCTGAAAATAGACACCGGAGTCCTTTCTAGCATATGCAAATATGGGGCTATTTCATTCAACAGAAACTGACACAATAAAGCACCCACACCCACTCACTGCCGAGAGAGATCCTAGGCCAGCAAATTCAAGTCTCCACTGCCATCATACCAACTGAATTTTTACAAAATTTATAATATAATCCTAAGAAATGATGTATCTAAACTTTTGATGACAGCATTTGACTTCTCCAGAACAAATTCGACCTGCAAGCAATCGTATGGTAGAATTAGTGCAATGGCACAGGAATTAGCACAAGAAACGAGGAAGAAGAAGAAGAAACAATAAGCCGAGTGAAGGACAAGAAAGTACTCTCTGAAATGTTGCAAGCACATGCCACTAGGAGAAGAGTATGACATTTTGAGTTATTTATCCATTGGTGAATGTCTTTAACGCAAAGAAAAACCATAATCATAATGACCAGTATAGTTGTATGAATCGATACTACTCCGTATTACTTTTAGAAACACCACATTTGCATTTCACGTCCAAATGCTGATCATATGAAGTATCAGTATGACACAACCAACCAATCCTCTTATTGAACAAAATAAAAGGGAAGAAGTGGAAGGACAGGACATCCGGTTCTTTTAAATGAGGTGATAATGACTTTTTAGAAAATTAGACATTCAAATGCCGTCATGAAATACATCAGGGGTTCAGAGGATTGATTTTATTATATAATAATCTGGACGCACATTTAATGATTAGTTTGTCTTAGAGATGATGGTCTTGCGTATAATGACTTGGATCATATGAAGCATTTTAGTATTCTGGAACAGCAAATGCAATAATAAAAATGGCATTTCACAAGTACCAATTAATAAAAATGTGTACAAACACATAGAGTGTCGTTTCAGCGGAAGCATCAATATTCAAAATGTTCATATTTAAATTCTTATCGATGTAACTAAAGAAGGTGAAGGGATTTGGAGGTATTTTTTATTATAGGTCTATAGTTAGAGCAAGAATAATTCTGACATAAAAAGGCCAGCCCGGTGCACGTAGCTGAGGTTTACGAGTCGATCTGGAGTAGCGACTGGTAGACTAGTCGTGACTAGTCATGACTCCTGTTGACTAGTTGACATGAATATACAGTAATATTTACTATAAAATATCATATTATATAACTATTAGTAGTATAATACAAGCAATCAGATGTGCAAAACAGAGCAGCAGTTGTAGCCGGCAGAACAGAGCAGCAACAGCCGATGAAGAGTTGCGGGAGGAGCCTGAGCGCTGCAGCTGATGGTCGAGGAGCAGACCAGCAGCCGGCGGAGGAGCACACCAGCAGTAGCCGGCGGAGGAGCAGACCAGCAGCAGGCGCGAAGAGCAGGCCAACAGCAGCAGCCGGCGGAAGCGGAATAGCAGGTGGAGGAGACTATGGGGCAGAAGGTACAGGCGGTGGTGCCATGTGCTCACGGCGGCGCCAGCCGGCAGACTCGCAGCGGCGGCAAAGGGAGAGGAGCGCCAGGCGGGAGACGAGGCTGAGTTTTGGGTTTCATAGGGGTAAAGGGCGCTCGATCTAGGTTTCCAGCCGGGTCAAAGCAATATTGGAAAGAAAAAAATGACATGTGGGGCCTTTTTTTAGTCGATCGACAGCAGGTGCGACTAGTCAAGATAAGTCAGGACTAGTCGATCGAGTCGAGCGACTCGCCCAACCAGTCGAGTCGATAGTTCGAGCCGACCTCCAGTTTGCGACTCGTCGACTAGTCGATTAGTCGTGATTAGTCATGCGACTCTTAATCCATGGTAGCTCCCGCTTCCGCAGGGTCACTTTGGGTCTTTTGACAGAAGAGCAAATTTATTTTACATTAAATATAAAGAAAAGTATTATGGTCTTTGAAAACATTTATCCACCTCAATTCCGTGTTTAGGTTAACAAAAACTAGATCATCAGAACGTGAACTTTTAGTATATATGTATAGTGTAGGCGAGGATATCAACTTTTCAACTTGATAAATCGATCATCAGCAGGAAATTCACAAGGCTAAGCTAAAATCGATGGTTCATTTCTACATGCTTTTACCCAGATTACAACTAACATTTAAAGCATAGTTAATTATTGCAGCCAGCATACATGCCAAGAACACTCTAACAATTCAAAGAGGATATTCAGTCCACGAGGAGAAGAAAACAAGATCATACTATTATATTTATTACGGGTTTGGTTAGCAGCAGTGATGTTTGTAGTCCAGGGCAAGAAATTGGGAGGAAACTTTAGCATGTTTATGAAAGAATCGCAATTTGGTAGCATTGTTAATAATTGCAAATAAAGTAAAATCAATTGTCATGCTAAATTAGTTTCATTAACGACTGATTGTAACACATTATATAAAAAGCTAGTAGGTAATGTCAACCATTTTTTGAGCCAGGTTTATCAATTCTCGATCGCATTAAAGTTTACAGAGGTAAGGATGCTGGTGGCATTTTCAAACAAAGGCAACATGTTCTTTGCCAGATATTGTGTTAACAGTACATTAATACCTGACAACAAAGTCAATTCATTAGCAACCTAGAGCAGAACCAAAGCATGTGTGGTAGGAATGCCGACACAGGCCGTGCTGCAGACAGACAAGCCAGTTTCCGAGACACTCCAGGGAGCTTATTATGAAGAGTAAATATAAGCAAAGCAGCTACAACCCAAGCATTATCGTCTCAGCACTTGACTAGAATCATACAGCCAATTGCGCTACCTTCACGTCAACCAGTTCTCCGGGTGTTAAATATCCTATCCTCGGGGCCACATTTATCATACCTAGCTAAATTCCTACATCTGGAAAATGCAGGAATGGGCTCTCAATGCAAGTGCTCCTTTTAACAATACATTGGTAATGGTCTACCTCACAATCTAATCCATAAAACATGAAAGCGATTGAGTTCCAGAATATTGGTTCTACTATACCACACAACCTAACTAATGCCCACAATCCTCGAACCTCAATCAAGAAACCCTGCGCACTCCATATGTCAAGGAAAAAGGATGAACTAAATCACAGGATAGAACCTTACCGATGAAAACAGGAGGCACGAAATCATGAGATGCGAGTCGGTCAGTGCGTCTTGGACCGGGTAGGCTGCTTCTGAGAAGCCAGCTTGTAGATCCAGAACACCTGCAACGATCAAGCGGAAAGAAGGGGGTATGGTCAGGTCAAGCTGCTGGATCGAGAGATGAATGGGGGAAATTAAGGGAGAGGAAACCAAATCGAGGAGTCGGGGAACGTACAAGGGCTAGGACGTGGGCGGCGCCGAGGACGATGACGAACAGAGGAACGGATTCCAGGACGTGGGAGCCGGCACCCGGCTGCTGCTGAGGCATCGTCGGCGGCGATGGGAGGAGAGGGTTTCTCTTCTGCTTGGATCGGAAGGAAGTAAAGAGAAGAAAACTTTTTTTACGGAAAAGAGAAGAAGACTTGGGGAAGCCTTTCAGTTACAGCGATGCTTAGGAAACCTTCATTGGGCCTTGGGGCAGACTGGGCTTTCTTCGGCCAGGCTGGCCTCCTTGCTCCCAATTTCTCAATTTAGCGGATTTGTTAACTCCTCCGATTTAACCATCTAACTCCTAGTAGTCATGTATCCTAAAAAAAAAACCCTAAAAAAATGTATCCTCAAAAAAAAAACTCCTAGTAGTATTTTTTTTCGATATCAGAGGCAATTTCCTCTACCATGTAATCAGTATCAATAGATTCATCAAGAAATATGTAATTTTATTAGTGTTATTATTTTCCGAGGTCAAAGATAGCCAACTTTGATTTTTGTAACTATAATACACCTTATAAGAACTAATTAAGCATAAAGAATTGATTGATTAATTAAGCGAAAGCAAAAGCATGAGAAAATCAGCACAACCGCTCACGCTATCCAACATGGAACATGACAGACTCGGGTCACCACTGACCGTCACACTAGAGATACGACATGCCCATGCACCCCCCCCCCCCCCCCCCCCCTCGGGCAGGGGCGGAGCCAGGATGGAGGGATGACGGGGCCAAACATGGTAAACTTCAACTAGGGGGGCCAACATGCCTAATTTTCTCCCAAATACATGTCTAAACCAGACTCAATTATAAGTTTCTTCGGGTTGTACAACGCCATAGGGGGGCCAGGGCCCATGCTGGTCCCCCTAGCTCCACCACTGCCCTCCGGAGACGACAAGCATCACCATCATCGCTCCTCTCGGAGAAAGTGACTTCGAATTTGCCACCGACAACCATTGACGATGTTCTAACCACAACGGATGCCTGAATGCCATACTAAGAACAACCACTGAACGGCTCAACCGGCCACACATGTCGAGATGATGTAGTTCTGAACACGGGGAAGAGCTACGAACGTAAACTATGCAAGGTTGGCGTCATGATGTTTGCCGAGCCGTACCACCTGTTGGGTATCATTGTCACCACTCGAACCCCCTCGCACGATTCCGACTCCGACAGAACATGTAGACCACACCGACCTAACGACCACGCTGGAGAACCAACTGTGGGAACCTTGTCATGACCCCAGAGCATCGCTTACCACCATTGCCATTGTCCACACGAGACGCCGACAACCACCTTCATGAACCACGGGTCCCTCCAGCCGGTGCTGCTCCAACACGGTGCCCCAAAGGTTCATTTCGCGTATACCTTAATATACTACGAATCCTATATATAGAGGAATTTTCAAATAGTATGGCAAAGACTTTGAATGGTTTCCTACCGTCGTAGTTTGTTAGTTTGTAGGGCACGTGGTCTTTGAAGAAGCAAAACAAATTGACCCACCGTGGTACCATTATGGTTCAGTGGTGTACTATATATACTCGGTCCCGTTTCATGTGTGTCTTCTTATTTCCTACATTTGTTTCAATATACCACGAAGTAAGTTAAGTACTGTGATAACAATTCTATTACTAACTATATGAAAGCCGGCCAAATCCGCGGCCTCGCAGCGCCCGGGGACTGTTCATCTACAGTACTCAGGGTGGGCCCCACCTGTCAGCCGCACGACGGGCGGCCATTTTGCAAAAAGCGACAAGCGAGCCCAGAATTTGCAGCGCGACCTCCGATTTTACGGCCAAATCCGCGGCCTCGCAGCGCCGGGTACTGTTCATGTTACTGTTCATCTACAGTACTCGGGGTGGCCCCACCTGTCAGCCGCACGACGCGCGGCCATTTTGCAAAAAGCGACAAGCGAGCTCAGAAATTGCAGCGCGACCTCCGATTTTACGAAACGAGGGACCTTATTGCAAAAAACGAAAATGTCAGGGACTTATTTGCAAAACCACCACCACATCCTCCTTCTCCTTCCTCTCTCCCGCGCCGGTCCGTGGTCGCCGCCGCCGCCGACGCCTCGTGCCGCCGCGCCACCACTCCCCGCTTAAATCGGAGCCAACCACGGGCTCCGCCGTCGCCGTCTTGCCATCCTCGTCGCGATTCGACCGCCAGGACGCCGCCCAGGCGCCGGAATCGCCGCCGCCCGGCCCGCCGTCCTCGGCCGCGTCCGGACGCCGCCTTGGGCGCTCCGGCGACCCAGAAGGGGCAGCGCGGCCACGTGCGGGTCGCCCTGCTCCGGGCGCATGCAGCGCGTCCACGCGCGCGTCCGGTAGCGCGTCGGTGCGCCGCCGGCAAGCCCAACGCTGCCGCGGGAGTCCGGCCAATTGTGGCCACTGTGACGCCAGATTTTTTCCCCCTTTTTTCTTTTCCAATTTTTTTTTCGAATTTTTTCTTAAAAATGTAAAATGCTGGAAAATCAATACATTTAAATATCTATTAAGAAAATTCAACAAATATATCAAAGTGCACGCATAAAAATAAATGCTAATTATTTATGTCCTCTGATAAAAATTCAAATTCGAATATTTCAAAATTTTAAGTGCCCTTCGGATTTGTCCATTCTGACAATATGCAAAATTTTCCCAACATTCCAACTTGGCAAATATTTAGACAAATCCTAAATACATTCCATATAAATAAATGGATTTGAATTTGCAAAATACTTACATAGTGTATTTCTACTGATTTTTGTACATCAAATAAATATCTATATCAAACTATAATGATATTTGAACATTTAAATTTGCTAAAAAAAAAACTGGAGATGCTCGGGACAACAAATTGCGACGAATTTTAACATTTTAAATCACAACGTCCCAGATGGGGTTTGTTAAGTGATGGAAAATAAGATCTGCTTTTGCTTAATTTTAACAAATATTTTTTACGATCTAGAAAAGATAAAAAATATGAAATATTCAAAGTTTTGTTTAAACAAAAGAAATAATATAAAAAGGAAAGTATTGTTTACCCAATGTTCCAATTGCTCAAACAAATGGTAATGAAGTCATATTTTTACAATACTCAAAACGTTTCACGTCTCTCTGAATAATAGCGTTTCACATCTCTCTTAATAATAGAGTCATTTATCCAAAAACTATCAGTAATGTTCCAATATATAATATCGATGTCATTTGTCTAACTAGCGAAAATTCGGATAACCCCTAATTGCACTTCCTCTAATTACATGGAGTTAAACATGTTAAATGCTCACACAATGCACTTACTCTAATTGTGAACTCAATTTGAACATTTTAATTTCGTAAATATTTGCAAGTAATATGCACTCCCTCTAATTATATGTACTTCAATTTTAAAAATTTCTCTAATTATAAAATTCAATTGAATAAATGTGCATTCACACAGATGGACTCCAATTAACTATTGATAAAAAAAAAATTCCAACCATTTCTATTTCAAATGGACCAACATGCTCACAAAAAATAAATGTGAACTATTTAAGTCAACATACAAACATATTCAAACATTTCAAATTACTTAATATTTGGAAAACATCCAAATGCACTTCCTCAAATTACATAGGGTTATTGAATTTAATAAATGCTCATACAATGTATTCCCTCTAATTACGAACCTAAACTACACATTTCAGTTTGGTACATATTTGCAAGCAAACGACATGACCTTTCAGTAATTATGCAATTAAATTTACAAAAATGTATGTTTACATCCATTATAGTTCAAATTGCTGAATATTTAGAAAACATCCAAATGCACTTCCTCAAATTACATGAAGTTGAATTTAATAAATGCTCATACGATGCATTCCCTTTAATTATGGACTTAAATTGAACATTTCAAATTGGTACATATTTGCAAGTAATTAACATGACCTTCCACTAATTATGGCATTCAATTGAAAAAATGTGCGTTCACACCCATTGTATATTTAAATTAAATATTGATTAAAAATAAAAACATTTTTTCCACATTCCAACTTGCTTAAGAATTTGAATCACTCTAAAATATATCAACATGCTCACAAAATTAAATGCCAACTATTTTTGCCAAAACACAAACAGATTTCAATATTCCAAATTGCTTAATATTTGAAGAAACATCCAAATGCACTTCTTCAAATTACATGGAGTTCAATTTAATAAATGCTCATACCATGCATTCTCTAACTACGGAGTTAAAATGAAAAATTATGGCAAAATAAAAAAATTCAAACCATTTAAATCGCTGCGTATTTGGAGATACTCTACATATCAAATTTCAACGAATTTCGGCATTTTGAACTGCAACAAAATACATATTCTCTAACTATGGAGTCATTTTACAAATTTATGAAACAATACAAACTAACAGATGCCTACAAAATTCAGCAAGGACGCGCCATGCCGACGCGACAAAATTCCACACTATATGAACAAAAACAATTTAATTTGGCCAAAATTTAAAAAATGAAAAAAAACACTTGATCCAATTATATTGACAATTATATGGAGTTGCATCTTAAAAAACAAACTCCCTAATTATGAATTTCAGTTCAACAAATGATCTTTCGCACTCATTATGGACTTAAATTACAAATTGATAAACAAACATAAACATTTTTAAACCTTCCAACCTGCTTAAATATTGGACATACTCTAAAATATATTAGAATTTTTTCCTTTTCAGAAACAATTTAATAAACTGTTAAACTTCCAACATGTGGCCCTACCCTATTTAAGCAGATTAGAAACAAAATTTGTAAACGTAAACTTCTTCTTCCAAATATCAAACCATTGAAATATAAACAACTTTTGACCATGCACATTTGCAAAATTAAAGTTTCTTCCCCAAGTATTCACAAATATAATAAATATATTAACACTAACACGAAGAAAAAAAACCGCAGGCTACCTAGCCATAACAAAATAAAAACCTGTTTGAACATTCCAATTTGGCCGCCATTTTGTTTAGCAGGAAAAAAAATACAAAACAAAATCACCAAGGGCGTGGGTCATGCCACGCCAAATTCAACTAGTTAGGCTTGAGAGGCGGTGGGAAAATTGTCCCTTGTGTTAAAATATGTGATGTAGATAAATACTTTTCGCACGGGTGCGAGTTAGGTTACTAGGTATATAGGTTTCTCTTGAATGAGAGAGGTATGATCTGCCTAGCGCGTGCCAAGACGTGATGAACAGAGGAGGGCCATGGGAAGAGCTAACCCATGCAAGCAAAAAGTTCATTCTAAACCTTGAATTCGTAGAGGTTAGAAAAATAGAACCCTGAACTTGAAATTCTAGTCGCTAACTATCCTGAAACATGGTCGTCGTGCTAGTGAACGTTTGCAAGCTTACTTTGCTATCAACGACGAGGATCCTCTTACTAAGTGACAATTAACCCAAGTAGTGTTGAGATATTTATATAGTTGGTATTGTCATCTTGTGTTCAACCAGTGAAGCACATGATAAGCACACGCCATAATTCCTCATTGCCTCCCGATCCTAAATTCGGCTGAGCACAGTTTCACAGGGAAATCAATGTGATGGTGGCATGATAGACAAAGACGAGATATGCTCACTAGGTCCAGTTTGCATGCACTTGAAAAGAAATAAACTCACAATGAATTATATTCTACTCCCTCGGTCCCTGTCAAAGGGCTCAATTGAAAAATCTCTGGGTCCAAGGTGATAATTGATTAGGGCTAAAATCTTTAATGCATTGGTGGGGATAGAGGCAACTAGTTGATGATCACCTCTTGTTACGAAAACAAAACGCCACAACTAATTGGACGTACATGGCCTATCTCGAGCGTTCAATTCATTCAGATTTGTACAATCATTTTATTGTTAAACCCTCAACTATGTAAGTATATTGTCTTGGCTCCCCTAATAATTTGCAAAAGAAACCCCCAATTTGGGATGCATTAAAAAAACTTGGATCACATATAAACTAAGAAAGGATTATGCATTAAAAACTCATATTATACATTAACAAAACAAACTTATTTACGCATTAATAAAAAATTTGGATTCAACATGAACAAAAACTTTGGAGCACGCATTAAAAATTTGGATTATGCATCAACAAATTATCTGGATCACTTATTAATAAAAATTAACAAGAAAACTATCTTATAAGAAATCAAAGCTCGAGCCCATAACATAGTTATAAATGTTAGAAGCTGGGGTTCCAATGTAGAATGATACAACTACCGTTGAATGCAGATTGGATGACCTGCAGTGGTGGACCTTAGTGGAGGCCAAAAGGGCCATGCCCCCCCCCCCCCAACTTAATTACAATTTGCACAATACTACCTAGTATTTACAACTTCGACCATAGTAAACAAAAAATATTTCAAAATGGCCCCCTCAGCTGACATCTAATATCTTTTCTCCCCTCCTATATTGTTGGTCAAGGTCCGCCACTGGTGACCTGGATAGTTCGTGCGGATCCATATAAACTTTAACACTTCTGTTTTAGCACCTAGCTTTCTAGTTCATACAGTAAGAAAAAACGCACCAGAAGCTAGATGCAACAAATACGTTTTCAATGCATACTCTGAAGTGAATTCTTCCTTCTTTTATTGCTGGAAAAGCTTCACTGAAAAAACTGCGTTCCATCTTGTTGCTTCTGATTGCACACATCATCCTCTGCCTCAACCACATTTTTCACATCGATTGCATTGCTAAAAAAGCTGTGGGATCCAGAGCAACATCATTCTACTATATATAAAAGATGGTGGGATCCGCTGCGTTTCCAGCCCTCCACGTCGCGGGATCACCACAGCCGTCCGATCCGCGAAATCGACGGCCGAGATGCGCCCACGTCACCCCTAAAACCGCCCGTTACTGTAGCTGCGAATTTTGACCAACCACAGGCCGCCACGTCGCCCCGGTCACCGGCCGGTCGCCCCCGTCGCAGACGGTAACCCTCCTGCACGATTTTTGGCGCACACATTTTGCAGAAAACACCCGCGGAAGGACCTCAACGCAAATTGATAAAACGTCGAGGTTTTTTATGCAAAAACATCCACGGCCTCTCTCCTCCCCCGCGCGCCGCCGTGGTCGCCGCGGCCGCCGGCGCGCCATCCGCTGCTCCGCCGCTCCCCCGCCAAATCGCCGGCCGCGAGGAAGTTCGCCGTCGCCGCCTCCATCTCCTCCCCAAAGATCGGACGCCGGAACGTCGCCAGGCCGCCGGAATCGCCTCCGCCGCGCCGCCGCCTTCCGCCGCTTCCGCGAGTCACCGGCGTCGCTCCGGTGACCCAAAACGGGCGGCGCCGCCACCAACGGGTCGAGCGCAGCGACGCGCGTCGTTCGCGCCCGCGTGCCGGAACGCGGCGGCGCGCTGCCGGCGAGCCCACGGCCGCCGCGGGCGAGTGGAGCTAGGGTTCCCCACTGTGACGTCAGCACGACGTCACTGTGGGCCCACCCTGTCAGTTTTCCATTTTTTTTTTAAAAAAGGCCAAAATTTGATTAAAATTTGAAAAATCATAACTTATTCATTTTAAATCAGAAAAATAAGAATAATATATCAAAATTTCCATAAAAATGCAACCTTTATTTTAATGCCATAATCATACCCTTCCTTTTTTTTTAAAAGGCCAAAATTTTATTAAAATTTGAAAAATCATAACTTATTCATTTAAAATCAGAAAAATAAGAATAATATATCAAAATTTTCATAAAAATGCAACCTTTCTTTTAATGCCATAATCATACCCTTCCTTTTTTATAACTCAGAAAATTCAAAAAAAAAAAAATCTTCAAATCGATTCAAAGCAATTTCTAAAAAATAAAACAAAACAAAAAACAGCATTTCAAACACATTGGGAACTTTCAAAAATTATTTCCAAGATTAGAAAATTCAAATAATACATAAGTCCCCCTTAATAGATTTCGAAAAAAAAAGAAGTGTTAGAAACTTTAAACTTATTGACTATAATAATGCAAAACATACATACAAAATGCATAAACAAAAAAAAACAAATTATTTTTGGTAAGTTCTAACATAAAATTCAAAAATTCACAAAATCAAATTCTCCAAATTTATGAAACACACAATGCACCCCATATGTAAAAAAAAAATCACAACAAAATTATTTCCCACAAAAAAATTCTCTCCAAAATATTCATTTCCTACCTACATTCCAACGTAGATTTCAAAAACTCAACAATAACTAAGAACTTTAATTTAATAATTAGAACTATGCAAACCTTGCATAAAACTAAAATGCAACAAAAAAAAAGAATAATTCTTCCTCCAAAAAAAAAATAACCACAGGTTCCAATTAGTTCCAAGATAGATTCCAAACAAAATTTGTTAGATTTTTAAACAACAAATATCCCCCCTCCCCCCCAATAAAATGTAACGCATTTTCTGTAAGTTCAAAACAATTTGGACACACGATTTGTTACAAATATTTATAGGAAATAAAAATTAAAATTCCCTTAATTATAGAGTACATTTTAAAAATTCTCACAATAATACATTCCCTTTGATTACGATGGCAAACAAAAAAATACAACAGCATAGAACTATATTTTATGAGAGAGACAACCACAATTTTAAAATACTTTATGCAAACAATATGTAAACAACTATAAATAAAATATTGAAATTTAAAAATAGCAATTACAAAAAATACTGATATTCAAACAAAGATAAGTAATACACACAACATACATATCTTCCACCATGCAATTCAAAATAACAATTATACAAAAAAATTAGGACTCAAACAAAAAAACAAAATTTTCAAATCTACATTCCAAAATAATGCAAACAATATGACAAAATTTCCTAACTTTAACAAATTCTCAAACTTACCACACAAAAGCTATACTATACATCCTCTAATTATGAAACTCAAACAAAAATTCCAGCAACATACAAACATATATAGCCATTTCGATTTTCTAAACGTTTGATGGTACCGTATATCATATAAAGGCACTCAAAAAAATACTACCTATTTCAAAGTGTTTCCTTAAAAAAAAAACACATTCGAAATAAATGCAACACATTTGAACATTCCGAATTGCTAGAAAATTTAAAGCACTTTAAAATATAACTGATTAAACGCATTAACCCTAACCATGTAGTCGAAACAAATGGTTATGATATACTTCAAATATATCTAGACATCCCAATTTTCTAAATATCTGAAAACAATCAATATGACAAATTGCTTCTTCTACGATAAAATATATCATATTTCTCACAAAAAAAAAACATGCATCACATTTCTAAAACTCAATTTGCTATAAAAAAAAAGGAAAACTCTAAAATATAAATACTTCACATACTATCTCACACAGCCTTTAAAAAAGAAAACTAACACATTTGAAGTAGACGTTAAAAAAATGCAACACATTCGAACATTTTAAATCGCTAGAAAATTAAAAACACTCTAAAATATATCTCAAAAAATTGCATTCACTCTAATTACAAAGTTAACACAAATTTTATGTTATATTTCAAAAGTATGCAAGCATCCTCATTTTTATAAGAAATAAAAATACTCGATATAACAAATTGCTCCTTCTACGATAAAATATTAGTATCACAATTCTCACAAAGAAAAGAAAAACAATACATGCGAATTGTAAAATTGTTACAGAATTAAAAACATTCTAAAATATATCTCACAAATTGCACTTACCTTCATTATGAAGTTAAACCAAAAGCAACACATTTAAGCATTAAAAATTGTTAAAAAAAGCAACACATTTAAGCAACCAGGTATATAGAGTTACCTTATAAATTTATTTAAAATGAAAACATATTTGACAAATTTGCCAAATATTTCTAGATACTACACACGACAAATTCCGACGGAAATTAAGAGGAAAAAAAAACCATATCAGAACTTTCCAATCCAAATTTCAAAATTAATCCTTCCAAAAAATAAAATTCTTTCAAGTCCACGGGCGCGGCGGAGCCCGCCCTTAATCCCCTAGTTTAATTAAAGGGTGGCGTAGAACTTCTTCTCCGGCCTCACATTGCATCCCTGGTACAACATCGCTGAAGTGGACATTCAGTATTGACAGTGAGATAGACCAAGACGAACAAAACCATTTCATCCGTTCGTCTACGTACTCATCTCATCTGCCATTTGTTACCTTCCATCAGTAGTGCTCACACACTACTTTCATGTACTTGGGTATGTTATGTTTGGACATGGGACATGGCAACACTCCCGCCCGATGGAACGAAACCTTGTCAAAGAAGTCTGATCAACCTCGATATGTCGATGTTGTGCTGCACCGTCTCCCATGCGAATGTAGGCGTCTTCATCGAACAACTAAACCCCATGCCCTGCTCGCTGTGTGCTCTTGGGAGCCATGACATGATCGAACGAATTAGTTAATGCTACTACAGCAACTTGGCATGCATGCAGCTCTCCATCGTGCTCCTTCAATCTGTCCATCGGGAGAAGACAAGGCTTACACACCTTCTTGGCTTTATTTCTCCTCCTTTCTTGGGCCTGCTGCTTCCCTTCTCATGGCAATGGCATGGGCTTGTTAGGTTGATCTCCAACGTTCGTTTCCAACGATCGCACGTAACCCTTGACTCACGCCCTGATCGGGGGCGCCCAACCAAACCAATGGTTGGTGGGCCCCTGTCGCGCTGCGCTATAAAGAGTGGTGGGGGGCGGCGGCACACCTCATGAGGTTCGTCGTGCGCCGTCACACCCTACCTACAAACCCTAACCGATCTAGGTTGCGCAGAGAGCGACAGGAAGTACCACCACCGCCGCCACTCCCTGCCATCGCCGGCCACCTCCACCATGTCCGGCGCACCGGGGTCGTCTGCACAAGGAGAAGGTGAACATCCTCCTCCTCCAATCTCTCTGTTCTACCCGTATGATCTAGACTAGACGATCTTGTGGAGTTAACATTGGTATCAGAGCTCCTAGATTCTAGATCTCGTGTAGATAGAAAAGAAAAGCAAAAGGAAATTCCCCTCCTGTGGAATCCCCGAACCCTAATCAAAAGAAAGAGAAAAGAAAACTCACCGGAGGAAGCCCTTGTGCTCGCCGGAAAAGAGCGCCGCCGTTACGGCCGCGCCGTTCCTCTCGATCCCGATGCGCACCAATTGGGGCATCGGGAAGAAGAAGCAACCCCGAAAGGGGCAAAGTAAGATGAACACGCCAAACCTTTTTCGACGGCGGCGCGCTCTCCGCAAGGGAACGCGTGACCGGCGAAAAGGGCTGGTAACGGCGCAACCACCCTCCTCTCATCGGCAAGCTCCGGTGGCCGACGTCTGCGTCAGTAGACGAGCGGGAGAGAGAGAGGGAAAGAAAACCCTAACCCTAGCTACGCGTGGGGAAGGAGAGGATAGGGAAAAGAACAGCGGCCGCCGCCGGTCGGCGGCCACCGGCGTGCCATCGCCGCCGTGGAGTTCTTCTTCCACGGGCGGCCGCCGGCGCGCTTTTTCCGCCGTCGGCCGTACGGGACAGAGGTGAGCTGAGGGAGAGGAAATGAATTTTAGGTTTTAACCGGTCGGGGCGGCAGCTGGTTTTGATCCTCCGATCTGGACGGATGGTCCAATCAGATGGACGGCCAGGATGCGCCGCGAGAATACCCTAGCTCCCTCATGGGCCAGTGGGCCGAAAGTAACAGGCCGTGGGCCAGTTTCTGCGTCTCTAAACAGGCCGCTGGGCTGGGAGCCACTACTGCAGAAAGGCTTATAGCCGCCAGGTGGTTAGTCTTACCAGTGACGGGCACAGTTTTGCCCGTCACTAGTACAAAACTCTAGTGACGGGCATAAAAAAGCGGCTGTCACTAGTATTTTTGTGGAGACCGGCTGAATAGAAAAAATATTTAGTGACGGGCATTTATAAAAGCCTGTCACTGATAATGCTATGATTAGTGACGGGCTTACAAACTGACAGTCAGTAGTATTTTTCGTGTACGCGGGCTGAAAGGAAAAATTTATTAGTTTCACAGGTCAGTTGAAAGTCACTACCCGAGCCCTCCCAGATTCCCCAACCACCGCTGCCCTGCTCCCCGTCCCAAATCGCGCCGGTCGCCCTGTGCCCCGTCCCGAACCCCGGCGCCGGCCCCCTGCATCCTACACGCCGCGCCGCCAGCCCCTCCAACATCGCCGCCTGACGCGAGGACGCCCTACCCCGACGCGAGCGACGACCTAAGCCACGCGCGGCCCTGCATCGCCAACGCCGCCGCCCGAGGACGCCGCGACGCCCGTACCGCCGATGCGAGGACGCCGCCGCCCCGCCCTTTTGTCCAGCGTCGTCCACTGCTCCTCCCGCCGATGATGCGCTGTTTCCTCCCCTACACCGCCAGGCCTCCCGCCGCCAACGCCTCTCAGGCCTCCCGCCGCCGACGCATCCCAGGTTTGTATTCCCCATTTCTCGAGCCTCCTAATTCTCTCAAACCCTATTCTTCTTAATCCCCTACAACATGTACTTGTTTAGATAATTCGTGGTCAGGTACATGAACCTGATAACACAAGCTTGTTTCACATTAGATCTTTTGTATTATGGGGTTGTTGGCATAGAAAGTTATTGTTCGCTGCTCTTACTAATGCTTGATAATCATCAGGGAACTCGCTTTTTGCAATTTCCACACCTTGAAGTATTGGTCCATCCTCCAGAAGCTAACTGTTGGCCTGGTGGAGATGATGCTGGAAAGAGAGGACATATATGTTTGGTCAACATCTTACGCCCCCCTGTTGTTCGTGATAATAAGAATTTTTCCTTATTCTGATGAGTCATGTCCATATTATTCAAATCTTATTGAACGCTATTTTATTATCGTTATTCCAGCAATAAGAATTTTTGAAGATATTGCAAACTGATAAACCTGCTTGATAAGATTAACACTTGCATTTGTGCCTTGCATATGTATGTGCAGACGCAAATGCCGTGGAAATGTAAAAAACATTGTGATGATAATGTTAATTTTTTCTTTGTCGCTAGTAGGAACTATGGCTGAGATAATCATTCACGTCTCTCATATTTTCTCTACTTTTATTTGTTTATGCTTATACTACATGCTACTTATGAGAACTG
The DNA here is from genome assembly GCA_947311845.1 of Poa pratensis. NCBI lineage: Eukaryota > Viridiplantae > Streptophyta > Magnoliopsida > Poales > Poaceae > Poa > Poa pratensis. Next base: position 59,991,613 of record CAMZMU010000043.1, on the reverse strand, counting down.
ATATTCTCTTCCTTTCTGCATCATGTTCGTGTTGAGAACATACCAATCGGATGGATTAGGCGTTTCCACTTATTAATGTGAATTGATTCAAGAATAGGATGAAAAATTGTGGCATTCGTAGGAATCAAATTTCTTTCCAATTCATCTCTCAAATACTTAATATATTTACGGAAGTTCCTACCATTATATCGTCAAAATGGACCTGCAGCTCAAAGCTTCTGCCTATGATCTAATAGCTCTTCTTGCAGGGTGAGCACTTTCAAAGTCCACCAAGATAGCAAGATGCTGCTCCTTCCTCTGAGATATCAGAACATTGTCAGGTTTAACCCCATTGTGAGCATATGGTGCTTCATGATATGTGCAGATTTCAGGACTGGAGATCACGAGAGGCATTTGTTAACTCAGAGAACATAGTTTCATCATGCAGACATAATGTACTTAGATCTTCTAAAGAAAGAATCAATGGATTATTTGCATTCTTTGGGAACTATTTCCATTCCGAACTGTGTTTACATTATATGTGTCTGTGTTTCATGTCGTATCAGATGGCTAATTATGTTCCATACTGTGTTTTTTGTTGGAGTTTATATGAGATTCTGCCTACTGGATGCTATAGTGTACCTGCTTGTTACTGCATATTCATGGAAAACGTATTTATTTTTTTAATACCGAAATTCATACCAGTGACGGGCATGATAATGGGACTGTCACTCGTATACAATTACTAGTGACGGGCATCTGCCCGTCACTAGTAACCGGATACCAGATGCCCGTCACTAGTAACCGGATACCAGTGACAGCATTGCCCGTCACTGATGGACAAAAAGTGCCCGTCACTAGTAAGGGTTTCTGCAGTAGTGAGCGCACGGCGCGCAAAAGGCAGGCTGTGGGCCGGGCTGCGAAAAAGAAGTTTTCTCTATTATTTTTTTACAGAGTAGAGTTTTGATGATTTTTGTCCAGTTTTTTGGGCAAATTTCATCTAGTTTTTTCTACTCAAAATTATCCAACGAAATTTTGTTTTAGAGAATAGAAAAGTGACAGAAATATTTCTGTAAAGTATAAAGTTCATGAATTTTATTCATGTTTTCCGCTACAAATAAATAAAAGTGCTCTTTTAAAAGTAAATAGAACAAAAGAGAGAATTAAATTTTAAGAGCATGTTAAAGTGATTATTGGAACAATTATGATTTTGTTATTTTTATGACCAACGTTGTTAATAACATAATCATGATTTTATTGTTATATATGTGCATTTATTGCTATTTTCTGCCCAACGGTGATATAGTTTTAATTGCACAAACAGTTGTATGTTTTAATTTTGACCAATGTTGGATTATTGCATGCAATTGTTGTTTTGTTCTCACCTCAATGTGATTTTTCAGGAGGGTACTACTTGATGAGCTGCATCAAGGATGTTTCAACCCTCAGAGGTGACAACTACTCCTAATGGAGAAAGAAAGTTGATCTGGCTTTTGTTTGTGCTGAGGTGGACTGGGTTGTGGACACTCCACAGCCAGTCAAACCTACAGAGCCAGTCAGAGATGCAAAAGATGATGATGATGCATGGGAGAAAAAGAAGAGGGACTATGCTCCATTGGAGATGTCGTATACCCTCGACAACAAAAAGTGGCTTACCGCCAACAAAAAGTGCATGGCTTTCATAAAGAACACAATTGAGGTCGCTATTGTGGGCTCAATTGCAGAGTGTGCTTCCGTAAGGGAGTTTCTTGAAAAGATAAAGAGCCAGTTTACTGGTTCTTCAAAGATATATGCTACCCAGCTGCTAAAGCAGCTGGTGACAGAAAAGTACACAGGAGGTGGACATGGCATAAGAGAGCACATTCTGAGGATGTCCAACATGGCAGCTAAACTTAAGCCCATGGACGATGACTTGGAGCTCAAGCCTACGCTCCTTGTTCACCTTGTTATGGCTTCACTGCCAAGTCAGTTTGACACTTTTGATGTCAACTATAACATGTCGCCTGAAAAATGGGACATTGAAAAGACCATAGCCATGTGTGTGCAAGAAGAGGAAAGACTTAAAGCTTCACATGGTGGTTCTCTGAACTATGTGAAGGATAACAAGAAAAAGAACTACAATCAAAGTAGCAATGGTTCCCCTTCAAAGCCACATGGAAAAGCTCCTGCGCATTATCAGCATCAGCAGAAGTCTCTTCTAGTGGACAAAGATACATGTCTCCACCGTAAGAAGACTGGGCACTACAAGAAAGATTGCCCTGATTGGCTAAAGTCCATAATGGCAAAGAGAGGTAACAATATTGTTTCCTTTGTAAATGAATCCTTGTATACACAGTTTTCGAAATCTACTTGGTGGATTGACTCAATTATAACTGTTCATGTTGCAAATTCTTTACAGGGATTCCATTCGACGCGGACTACGCAAAGAAACGAAAGATGCGTTGAAGTCGCAAATGGAGTTCAAGCAGACGTTGAAGCTGTCGGTGACATCTCTTTGGAGTTAGCTGATGGATTCACGATCCTGCTTAGAGATGTTTTATATGTTTCTTCATTACACAGAAACATGATTAGTGTTTCACGTTTAGACAAAGACAATTATGAGTGTTATTTTGGACATGGCAAGTGTGCCATATGGTGTAATAATGATCATGTGGGTGTTGCTTTACTCCACAATGAGCTTTATTTATTATCTTCACGTGAAAAAGTGTATTCTGTGTGGAAAGTGAATGAGCATATTTTCGCGTCGGATAAAGAACAAAAGAAAAGAAAGAGAACTCATGACTCATCGAAATTATGGCACTGTCGCTTGGGCCATATTTCGAGGGGGAGAATAGAAAGTCTAGTTAAAAATGAAATTCTTCCTCCATTAGAGTTCTCAGACCTAGAACAATGCACAGATTGCATTAAAAGAAAGTACGTAAAACAAATAAGAAAGGGTGCAAACCGAAGTACAGGAACACTAGAAATAATTCACACTGACATTTGTGGACCATTTCCTCACTAGTAGGGAAGTGCCTTTCTATGGAATGACATTTTGTGGCGCACCAAATAGCCATGCGCCACAAAAAATATTTCTGTGGCGCATTGTTTTGCGTGCGCCACCGAATTTTGCAATGTTGTGGCGCATGAAAACCACATGCGCCACAGAAAGTTGGGTAGTGTGCGCCACAGAAGTCACATTTCTGTGGCGCACTTGGCCATGTGCGCCACAGAAAGTCTCATTTTTGTGGCGCACATGGCCATGTGCGCCACAAAAATGAGACTTTCTGTGGCGCACCCACCTCCATGCGCCACAGAAATGTCACTTTCTGTGGCGCATGAAGGTGGGTGCGCCACAGAAAAAAATTCCCTCTCACGCATGCCTACCCCCCCCCCCCCCTGGTGGATCGCCTTTTCAGTTCTGTAAACAAAAAAAGAAAATGATACAAATTTGAAAAAATAAAATCCTTTGACATGTAGTTTCGTTTTAGTGTCTAGTTGCTATAGAAATTTTGAAATATGAATTTTGACCTTTTTTTGCAAAAAACAGAAAAAAAAACTTTGCACGGTCATAACTTTTGCATACGATGTCGAAAAAATGCATTTAATATATCAAAAAATCGGGAATTGTTTACCCGGTGAACTTTTCTCAGAATCGGGAAATTCCAAAGGAGTAACAAGTTATTTCAATAAGAAGTTTTTTTTCTACAAAATCAAAAAAAATAAAAAAATTTGAAAAAAATTTCTGTGGCGCACGGTGGCGGGTGCGCCACAGAATTGTTGGGCGGGATTCGAAATTTCAATCCCGCCACACAGCCCTTCTCTTCTTCCTCTTCTTTCTCCTTCTCTCCTCTACCTCTACTTCAACTCTACTCCGGCAACCACCTCCTCCTCCTCCACCACCTCCGGCGAACTTCTCCTCCTCCTCCTCCTCCACCACCTCCGGCGAGCTTCTCCTCCACCACCTCCGGCGAGCTTCTCCTCCTCCTCCTCCTCCTCCACCACCTCCGGCGAGCTTCTACTCCTCCTCCTCTACCACCTCCGGCGAGCTTGGCCTCCTCCACCAACTCCGTCGACCTCCTCCTCCACCACCTCCGGCGACCTTCTCCTCCTCCTCCACCACCTCCGTCGACCCTCCTCCACCCACCTCCGGCGAGCTTCTCCTCCTCCACCACCTCCGGCGACCTTCTCCTCCTCCACCACCTCCGGCGACCTCCACCCACCACCGACCAAGCCACCTACGGCCATGGCCACGGGCACCACGGCCTCCGACGAGCTCAGGCCAAATTCCGGCGAAATGTCGAAATTCTGGCGAAATTCCGGCGGCCAGATCCAGATCTAGATCTGGCCGCCCTTTTTTTTTTGAAATTCAAAAAAAAAATCTGTGGCGCATGGTGGTGGGTGCGCCACAGAAATATTTCTGTGGCGCATGCTTCAGGGTGCGCCACAGAATCTTGCACTTTCTGTGGCGCATGGGGCCGTGCGCCACAGAAATAAAATTTTAGTGGCGAGGATTTAGTGGCGCACCCACCATGCGCCACAAAAAGTGTTTTTGGTGCGCCACTAAAAGGCATTCTCCTACTTGTGCCTGTAAAAAGTGTGGATGGCTATGACTCGTTTATAACATTCACAGATGATTACTCCCGATATGGTTATATTTATCCAATCAAAGAAAAGTCTGAAGCGTTGGATAAATTTAAGATATTCAAAGCTGAAGTAGAAAATCAGCATGATAAAAGAATAAAGATATGAGATCTGACCGTGGAGGGGAGTACTACGGTGGCACACTCCATATGGCCAAGTCCCTGGACCTTTTGCGAGGTTCTTACAGGAGACTGGCATAGTGGCCCAGTATACAATGACGGGCGACCCTCAGCAAAATGGAGTAGCTGAAAGGCGTAACCGTACACTTATGGATATGGTGCGCAGTATATGAGTTACTCCACCTTGCCATTGGGATTGTGGATGGAGGCGCTTAAAACCGCCATCCACATTCTCAATAGAGTACCAAGCAAGTCGGTGCCCAAAACACCGTACGAGTTGTGGACAGGAAGAGTACCCTCTCTACAACACTTCAGGGTGTGGGGGAGCCCAGCTGAGGCAAAATTATTTAATCCAAATATTGCAAAGTTAGATCCAAAACAGTCAGTTGCCACTTCATTGGCTATCCTGAAAGATCAAAAGGTTTTCGTTTCTACTGTTCAGACAGATACACAAAGTTTGTAGAAACGAGACATGCAGTCTTCTTAGAGGACGAAATGATGAGGGGGAGCATGGTAGCTCGGAAAATTGATCTTGAGGAGAAGAGGGTGTGTGCACCTTTTCCGATGATTCAGGAGCCATTTTTACACTACCTGTTGTACCTGCACCAACAATCCTGAGGTTGAGGTGCAAGCACCTGTTGTAACTCCACCCGTGATAACTGTGGGTGAAGATCCGGAACCTGTCCGTCAGGAGCCGACTGAACCCGTTGTTGAGCATGAAAGGGAGGTGCAGCAGCCACCTTTAGAAAATGAGGCCCTTAGAAGGTCTAAAAGAGCTAAAAGATCAGCTATTTCTGATGATTATAAAGTTTATAATACAGAATTAGTTCATATGGAAAATGATCCCACTTCATATGAAGAAGCCATGAGAAGCCCTCACTCATCGAAGTGGGTGGAGGCAATGGAAGAAGAGATGAAATCGATGAGTTCCAACGATGTTTGGGACTTAGAAGATATTCCTAAAGGAGCCAAAACAGTAGGCTGCAAATGGGTATACAAAACTAAGTATGACTCAAAAGGAAATGTAGAAAAGTATAAAGCACGACTTGTGGCAAAAGGATTTACACAAAGAGAAGGGGTAGATTACAATGAGACATTTTCTCCAGTCTCATGTAAGGATTCCTTCAGAATCATAATGGCACTAGTTGCACATTTTGATTTAGAGCTACATCAAATGGATGTAAAGATGGCATTTCTAAACGGGCATTTAAAAGAAAATGTTACATGAAACAACCCAAAGGTTTTATCATGGAAGGCAAGGAAGATATGGGATGCCGCCTGAAGAAATCCATTTATGGATTAAAGCAAGCCTCTAGACAGTGGTATCTAAAGTTTAATGAGACAATTAAAAGTTTTGGATTTAAAGAGAATGTTGAGGATAACTGCATTTATGCAAAGTTTAAAAATGGGAAATATATTTTCCTAATCTTGTATGTGGATGATATCTTGCTTGCTAGCAGTGATGTTAGTCTACTACAAGAAACAAAGAAGTACTTATCCTCAAATTTTGATATGAAAGATCTTGGTGAAGCATCATATGTTTTGGGCATAGAAATTCACCGAGATAGGAAAAATGGAGTCTTAGGACTATCGCAGAAGACATATTTTGAAAAGGTTCTTAAAAAGTATAATATGCATAAGTGCAGTGCCACACCTGATCCTATAGTCAAGGGCGACAGTTTTGGGAAATTTCAATGTCCCAAGATACGAGATCGATCAAATGAAAGGAATACCATATGCTTCGGCTGTTGGAAGCTTACAGTATGCACAAGTGTGCACTCGCCCTGACTTAGCTTTTATCACCGTAGTACTCGGTAGATATCAAGAGAATTCAGGCCCAGAGCACTGGAAAATGGCAAAGAAAACATTGCGTTATGCGTAAGGCACAAAGGACCTCATGCTAACATACAGAAGATCTGATTCCCTAGAGATAAGAGGGTATTCAGACGTAGATTTTGCGGGAGACAAAGATGATAGAAAATCCACGTCTGGATACGTATTCACTCTCGCTGGAGGGGCTATTTCGTGGAGAAGCTCCAAACAGTCAATAGTTGCATCATCCACGATGTATGCAGAATTTATAGCAGCTTATGAGGCCACATGGCAGGTGATATGGTTAAAAAAATTTATACCCGACTTGAAAGTGGTAGATTGTATTGACAAACCACTAAAGATGTACTGTGACAACCAGCCCGCAGTATTCTATGCTCACAACAACAAGTCGAGTAATGCTACCAAACCAATAGAGATAAAGTATTATGTTGTGAAAGATAAAATCCAGGATCAAACTATAAGTCTCGAGCATATAAGGACAAAGGATATGCTTGCGGATCCGCTTACGAAAGGCTTACCGCCCAGTGTGTTCGTGGAACACGTAGCCGGCATGGGTTTAAGGGAAAGCCTATGATTCCTGGATCATGAGAGGCCCAAAAGGAACAGAAATTGTTTCAAAACAGAGAGGTATATTATAGCTGTCTGATTCTATCGGCAATTGAGCTGTGACGATGAAACGTGCTCTATGTACTGATCTGCGTTGAAACGAGTAAAGTATAAAATACATAGTCAAAAGTAAAAGTTAAGATCAAGGGGGAGAATGTTAGGTTGATCTCCAACGTTCGTTTCCAACGATCGCACGTAACCCTTGACTCGCGCCCTGATCGGGGGCGCCCAACCAAACCAATGGTTGGTGGGCCCCTGTCGCGCTGCGCTATAAAGAGTGGTGGGGCCGGCGGCACACCTCACGAGGTTCGTCGTGCGCCGTCACACCCCACCTATAAACCCTAACCGATCTAGGTTGCCCAGAGAGCGACGGGAAGTACCACCACCGCCGCCACTCCCTGCCATCGCCGGCCACCTCCACCATGTCCGGCGCACCGGGGTCGTCTGCACAAGGAGAAGGTGAACATCCTCCTCCTCTAATCTCTCTGTTCTACCCGTATGATCTAAACTAGACGATCTTGTGGAGTTAACCGGGCTCACTCATGGCAGGGTGGCTTTTGTGTGTGCGGTCCTCGGTGGATCCGACAGATCGCGAGCCCGCATGATGCGTCTTTTCTCACCTCCGTCTCATCTGACAGTATATGGTTAATCTATCAGAAATTCAGAAGTCTAACTTCCTTCTATGAGTAGCGGTTAGTTACAATTAGCAAATTGGGACGACAGTCCACGAGCATCATCTTTTGCTAGCTTTGGCGTCATAATATATCCAATGTTCCTTATGTACGTATTTATTTTGAATCCATGTCCACTTATATGTACAGCAATTTACTTAGCAAAATCAGCACATGTGTACCGTTGTACTATCTATTTATTTCTTTGAGCCAACGTATTTATGTAATTCTCAGCAAATGACGGCAATTCGCTATCACGACCATCCTTGTGCTGAAATAAGAAAGGACGATTTTTGATTTCTCTAATAAAATCACGTACGTAGGATGTTGCTAGTTCTTCTATTTGCGAAAACGTAGCGATAACACTACTGTTGGCTAATCACGAGGTAGATGTAAGGTAACATGCATATACATGTAGTTTGGTGTGATTCGAGTAGCCACCGTCACACGTAATTAGCCATCTGTACTGTACGTGATGCCAAATCTGAAGCTATTCACACTTCACGGGCACAACAAATGGTACGGTACACGCAATTAAACCTGCAAAAATCATTGAGGCACAAGCGTGTGGTCGTCCATGCAAAAATCCATATATCTCCCTTATATATCTCTCGAAGTAAACACTCGTGAGATCGAACGCAATTTTTTTTCAAAGATTTTCTAGTAAAGCAAGATCCCATATCTAGTTTTTACTGAAAATATACACCACATATACTTTGTTGAAGGCACGGCCGGGCAATATTTCTAGTGCATCGATCCACTTATATATGGTCTATTCCCGTTGTGGCACACGATCACTTCTGTAATCAAATGATGCACTAGCTAATACAAGCACCTCACTTCGGCAGAGAAGTGAAATTGTGTCCTATAAACTTGATAACCCGGTCGTCGTCGGATGATTAAGTCATCATATCATGCCCCTTGATGATTTGCGAGGTGAATGTAAACACGAGGCCGGCGTTCCGTGGATCATCGGTCTATCTACATCCTGGCCGGACAATCGAACTCGTGGGGCCGATTCGGCACTCCACTTGGCACGTACCTCCAGGCATGCACAGATACCCTCTCTCTTTCTGCATGGCCCGTCTCGTTGTTAGGAAAGCGACCTTGGCACTGCCTTGCCGTCCTTCGTCGTCAACATCTCGACCAGAAACAAAACCCGGCAAAAGCAAAGCATGTGCCGGACCACTGTGAACTGTTGCAGCTACAGTAGTAGGAGCCTGCTCTGTCTCTATCTCGATGGGATAGGCGAGAAACGGCCAAGTGCCAAGGCCCATTCCGTTTCCATGGCATACAGTACAGGCAAGGGCAGGATATGAAAGCACTGCCGTGTTGATGCATTTCAACGTCTTGCGTCAAATGATTATGTTCTTTTTGTTTTTGTTTGCACTGGTCCATGCATACGGAGATGACGCAGGATCGTCTCCGTTGCCCCGCTGGATTCGATTGATCACATATTCCATTTGTTCATCAGCGTGCAAATTGGTTTTACAACTACGATTGCTGACTACGCATCTATTACATACTCCATCCGTTCTAAATTAGATGATTTCAATTTGTCCAAATGTGGATGTATCTAGTACATGCCTTTTGCCTTTAGTCATGGAGAGTGATGGCTGACTTTCTTATACCTCGACCTTGCATAAGTTAGTTAATTAGAATCCATGGGAAAAATGAACAAGTTTTTCTAGGCCCTAGCTAACTAATATGTGGTTCAGTTCATCATCTGTCTTGTTTCCAAAGGTCCAAGAGCTGCATTGCACTCACGGAGGTAGTAGAAGAGTAAAAAAGTAATTTGAAAACTTTAGCTACTTGAGTATGATAATTTTTGTCATTCTACTATGTTCCCCTTGAAATTTTATCTTCTTTTCATCTTGGAGGTTATTGATCCTTCCTTTTTTGGTAATATAATCAAACTCATCAAAATCATGTAGGATTAAAATGAACATGACATTGTAATCCTTTATTTTTACCATTCCCGTGTTTTCAGAATTCTGCAATTCAGGAGGTCGTGCATGGCTTAGCCGACAGTGTACGCAACACCCAATGTTATTTTACACACTGTAGTCAAAACGAGAGAAAACCAAAACAAAAGAAGTATGGCTCCTTTGATTCGAAAGAATTCTACCGGAAGTTTGAAAGTTTTTATCCTTAGGATTTTTTTATATATATAGTTTGATTTCAAATATGCAATCTATAAAAGTTTTCTTAAGGATAGCATTGCACTATGATTTGGATGAAAATTTACACCCCGGCCGCTCAAACCTTTTGTTACAATTTGTTTGTTTTTCCCGTGATGTCTAACGTGTAACGCTCTTTGAAGCAATTTTTGTAGTTTCCTAATCATGCAGTAGTACTACTCCTACTAGATTACAATCCAACGAATCAAAGAGATCATTGAACTGAGAAAACCCATTAAGAGTTTAAGACAAAAAACCAGAAAGGAAATGTAAAACCACCACATAAAACATGAATCATGCGAAAACAACCGCTATCCACATTCGATCCGGAAACCATGCATGCGGCTACTTCACGGCGCAGTAACAACCATGCTCTAACAATTAACGGAAGCTGGAATCCACCTATCAAAAAATGTAGTACCTACTTTGATCAAGCATCTATTGCATGCAGTAGTATATGAAGCTACTGGATGTCTTTGCGGGAGTGAGGAAAGTCCCCAGCAACTGTACCTCTGAATAGGGAAAGCAACTTTTTTTGAGAGGTAAAAGATCACCGGAGTGAAGCCTGGGATGCTCTGCTGGCCTTGCTCTGCGTGCGACGTACATGTGCTGCACCACCGGAGCAAGAAGATGACCTCCATTTTAGCGCCGCGGAACATCAGTTATCTTTTTCTTGCAACTTTTCGGTTAGTGATCAGAGTTTTTTTAGATAAAAGGCAATAATGCCCAGCTTTGAATTAACAATGCTACCGAGTCACAACGGCAGTTACAACGAGCTGATAAACAGCTTACAAGCAGTAGACGCCCCAAGCAAACAAAAGATACAACAAACACACAGCACAGCTTGAGGAGCCTACGCTAAAACCTGGCTACACTAACAAGAACCATGGCAACCGAGGCCAAGACGGGAGCACCACAGGAGCACGACGCCGTCTTCAACTCCAGAACGCACTTGGACTCAGCTTCCGCCGTCCTCGCCACTGGAAAAGGACCCCTGTCCCTCGCCCAGGCTCGAAAGGCGCTCCGTACCGTCCAGAAGGCGAAGGAAGCTCACCCGAGAGCAAGATTGCCGGAACGGAAGAAAGCAGCCACGCTGCGGGCACTCCACCGAAAGACCACCACCACCAAGCGCTTGCTAGCAACAACAGGTCCGAGCTGCTGAACGAAGACGCCGAGACGGAGGGACAGCGAGAAAAAGGCAACCACACCACCGCGGCTGAAACGAGACCACCGAAGCTTGAACGCTCACCGCCGCACGAACCACTGTTGCCGAAGAGGGGAACCCTTTCCCCTCTCGCCCAGGCTCGAGGGCGCCGACCCATGGCGAACAGGGGCAACGTGGCGGGGAGGCAAACAAGGCACCCGCCAGTCAACGCAGAGAGATGTCGTCGCCGAACACGAAGCCGCCACGGTTCCCTCCACTCGCGCACAGCTCCACCACCACCACCGCGACACCGGAACAACGGCACCGCCCAGCCTCCACACCAAAAGCACCACTCGCCCAATACAACACCATCCCCAGACGACGTCTCCAAGGAGAACACGACGCGCACGGCGTCGACGCCGCCCAATCCCAAAGGATTTTGAGCTTTCGCTCGGGAGGTGGTCGGGGGTGTGAGGGAGGGTCCACGGCTGCGCCTCCAAGGAGGAAAGCGGCGCCCTTGGGCGTCGCCGCTGCCGGGCCGGGACAGCCGGCCAGAGGTTTCCCTCGGGCCCGCACCTAACACACCAGCGCACCGCCACCGCGGGCAGCGACGGCCACGGCCGCCAAGCCACACGGAGGACGGGAGGAGGGAGCCTGGAAGGTGGGGAAAAAGGCCGTACCGTTAGATCTGGAGTCAGGGGCGAGAGGGGAGTGCGCGCCGCGACCACCGTCCGCCGGAGCCTTGTCGACGCGCGACGCAGACCTCCGGCCACCAGCACCTGCGGCCGGCGCCCGCCGCCAGGCACCGCCGCCACACCCGCGCCGCCCGCTTGACGCCTCGCCTCCGCGCGAAGGGAGCTCGTCGGGGCGCGCCCGTCTCACCCGCCGTCTTTGCCGGCCGGGCGCGGCCGCCACCGCCGGCGCCGGCGGCGGCAGCGGCCGGAGAGAGTAGATCGACGCCTCTTTTTTTCTAGGGTTTGAGGGTCCGCTGGAGCGGCTCGCGCGAGCCGCCCGAGCGGAAGGGGGAGTCTCAATCGTTAGTGATCAGAGTTAGTACGGTTGATTGCATTTTCTTGTCCCGTGAGCTCGCACAGCGTAGGTGTGCTAGCCATAGTTTTAAAACATTGGTGCTAGCCGATTCTAGTACTCCTCATGTTGTCCTAACGGAGTAGCTGCCTACGGCTACGGTAGCTGATGAAGAGATGGACCGACAGGAATTCACCTTATGGGATTCAGTGTTTTTGTTTTCCATTCCTTTTCATCCCAAAACAAGCATTTTGTTCTTGTTCCATCCCAGACCAGCCTTGGTGAAAGTGTGCAACTACAGTAGGACGCTAGCTAGAGGCTCAGCTAGCTCGCATCTGCTTTTGAAAAGTGACCTATGATGAGTACGTATCGGATTAAATCGATTTTGAAATTTGGGAACAAACACGCTGGCTCCCATGAGAGCAATTTCCTCTTGTCAGGCGTCGTTTGTTCCTAGGAAACAACTACTTGGCTTATCTTGTTTACTGCACTGCCGCTGATGCGGCCTCGCTCCGTCTCGCGTATGCGTTTTGTTCGATCCATCTGGTCACTTGCGCTCTGGAAGAATCACTGAATTCAAATAGTGAAACATATAGTGCTAGCTGCTCCCTGAAGGCCTGAACATATACGCAATGCTGTGCAGTGTGACAATGGGCACCTAGTCTGATCGGTCACTATCTGATTGAATCGGGAGGAAAGCAGTAGACAAACCTAAACCATCCGTTTCGTCTCGTGGATCAGTCAGTCTGCCATGATCTGTTGCTGCTCGATCTCGTTTGTGCGCACGCAGAGACACTGCAGCTTGAGGTGATATTAGGGTGTGTTCAGAGAGACGGAAACCCAATAATGACTGGCAAGACAACATGTATTGGAGGCCTCCGAGAAGCTAGGCACGAACCCCTCGAAGGATTAGGTCTGCATCAACCTCGATACTGATTAAGCACTCTTCTCTCCCATGCGGCCATGCCGATGCGCTTTGAATCTTTTCCTTTTTCATGTCTGCGCTCCCTCCGACGACATATGAACACCACTATAGATCGTCTAATATATGCTCGGCTGGGAGAGATGCGTTTGTCTCTTCCGCGGAGAATCTCTAGGGAGCCACCCACGACAGTAATTCATCGATGGGGTTACTTTACTCCCCTCCCTAGTGGTGCTGAACCGGTGAACCGCTGGTATAGCATTTGGCATGCAGGCAGGTCCAGCATGCACCTCTCCTTTCTGCTCTCATTCACAGTTTTCCTCTCTTCATCGGGAGAAGAAAAGGCTTGCACACAGACACCATTCTCTGATCCTTGGTGAATCAGTGGATATGGTTGCAACCATATCGACCATGCTTGCCGGCGGATCGCGACCGAGCCCGAATCACCCGCCATTTCCTCCCCTTTTTTTTCCCACCTTCCCCATTTCAGCAGCGACGGCACTGACAGTCTCTGGTTAATCTATAAGTCTCACTTCCTTCTATGGGTGCATGACTTTACCTCAGTCTTCTTTTCTTTGAGGGGATGTCTTTACCTAGTGGCCCAAGCTTAGCTACTTGTTAATCACGTACGATTTTTTTTAGATAAAGGGGTTTTATTATTTAAAAGGTTTAAGCATCACGTACGATTAGTAAGGTACAGTATGTTTTGGCCCATCATAATGGCACTGTTTAGCAAAGCTACACAGGTTGGGATTGAGGGGATAGCATCATTGCAGGATCCGTCTAGAAAGATTAGATGCATCGATCAGCGATGTAGCCACAAGCTACTGCTATCGATCAGCGATGTACTCCCTCCGTTCACAAAAGGATGTTTCAACCTAGTCCAAATTTACATGTATCTACAAACTAAATTATGTCTACATATATATAATTTTGGACTAGATTGAGACATCCTTTTATGGACGGAGGGAGAAGTATATTGTAAGAATTTACTGTGCGAGCGACTGTGATTTCGCGTGCTCAGCTCCATGGATTCATATGCATGTCAGCATGTGTGTTCCTTGTTAATTGATTCTTCTAGCTAAATACTGAGAGTTAACTGGCACAACTGATCTGCTTATATTCTCGAATAAGTTTGAAACTCAAGAAACAGGTTTGGAAAAAGGAAAAAAAGATAACTGGTGCTTCTAATTCCGAAGAACGCATTGTTGTTCAAAGTTTACGTGGCAACAGGCCAACAGCGTATGCTTTAATTCTCTCGCGACCACGAAGAAAAGAGATGAAAGCATGGGCGCGTTTTCACAAAGTCCGAGAGAATAACGAAAAGAGATGGACCCATCCAATGCTTTTGATGGACCGAACTGAATAAAAGGAAGCACACACACCAAAGCAGTAAGTTCGACACTACTGATCTGCAGAACTGAATGAAAGGTCGCACCCACACGAAAGTAATAAAAGGATGCACCCACACCAACGTCTTTTTCTTTTAATTAGTTTCTCCAATTTGGATCTGAAATTTTGGAGGATGTAGACACATTTCTTGTGAACACTCACATTGTTTCGTCGAATTTTTTGAAACATTTGAAATTGTTTTCCTAATACTGTCACGGCGAGCACCTTAAGAGGTGGTAGCACTAGATCTATCCTCTCTCTCTTCCAGGTCACACTCCTGCCAGTCATACCCATCTCGATCTAGTGGCGAAGGAACGTTTTTTTAGGCAGGGCCAAATCAAAAAATGATGCAAAGAATGAAATAGTGCGGACACGTTAACACTATATATATGATTCATGATCACTTAGTATAATATAAATATAAACATATTTGAATATATGGAAAATTAAACATACCAATGACAAATCTCAATTTTCCTTTTCACATCTTCCATACTTTTCTAGGTAAAAACTTTTGAATATCCCTCGCTCGATTTAACAAATCACGAAGTCATCAATTATTAAGAGTGTGTGTTCACCTATTTACAGCTTCGAGAAATGCATCAACTTATTTACAACTCAGTACTACAAAAAGATATTAAAGTTGGGAGCAATTATTATGCATGTGTGTTGTGGTGAAATTTCTAAACTAATTGTCTGAACATTTTCTCACAAGACATGCATGCACAAATTAGTTACTACCCTGCAAACAAAAAAGCTGTGACGAAGAAAAGAGTAGAGATGCACCCTTTTATTATTATTATTATTATTATTATTATTATTATTATTATTATGCGTTCTGCGTTTAGTCAAAATCAAATTTACTAAACTTTGACAAAATATATACGAAAATATCAACATTCACAAATAGTCTGAAAAATAAGAAGTACTGTTTGGCTATCTAAAACTAACATTGGTGTGTTAAATCGTGTACTTTCACATGCCTATATGTCGTAGTTAGTCCAAATCGAATTATGGCTATTGGCCACTTGCACCGGTGTGGCGGCAAACTGTCAACTATTCACAGTTCACGGGTGGGACGTCGTGTGTCCAGCACTGCAGCGTCCAGGCCCGGGTGTTGGCACACAAAACCTGCATAATCATGCAGATCGGTCGATCGATCAATCTTGGTCCCAATCGAATTCATTTTTGGCGCTACTTATGATGCATCCATGTGTTGTGTTTGACTCTCCAGCATGACGATGGGACAATGAGTCACGAGACCAACGAACCCGTACGTATTGAGAGTACATATGTACATATATATACCGATAGCAGAGGAAAAAATAGTCTTTTTTTTTAACATCCTGCCGTCTCATTTCACGTTAATTTACTTTCCTAGATACACGTAAGCATCTCCGTATATTCGGTCGCCGACGTGTAGGATGTTGGGTTCAATTGTTTGAAATTTCGAAAGCAATAAGCATGTTGGTAGAGTCCTTAACATGATATAGCAGTTAAACCTGAGTCTGGGTATGTGAGCGACCGGTCAATGAATCCATCCACATATCCTGACCGTAGGTCCCAGAATAATGACGGAAATGAATCGGCCCTCATGCATGCACAGGCTTAACTCCTCCTGCCTGCATGGCCCGTCTCATTGTTACAACAGTGACCACGATAGCCACGCTGGTTCTCCGTCCCTTTTTTCCTCTCGTGATCTTGTCCAAAGTAAAGCATGTGACTGAACACTGTTCCATATAGTACCAGAAATTTTCAGATTTAGAAATGAAAATTTTGTTTTCTTTTTCTTTTGATAGAAAAAGATCTCTCGTAGCTTGTGGCTGAATCCATCCACATCCTGACCGTACAAGCGGTCACGTAGGTCCCAGATTAATGGAGGAATGATTCAGCCATCCACTTAACTCCTCGTGCCTGCATGGCCCGTCTCGTTGTTACAACAGCGACCCCTCGCCTTCCTTCCTTTTTTCCTACTGTGATGACCTTGTCCAAAGTAAAGCATGTGACTGAACACTGTTCCATATAGTACAAGAATTTTTCAGATTTAGAAATGAAAATTTTGTTTTTGTTTTCTTTTATTTAAAAAAAAATCTCCGTAGCTAAATGCACTTTTCGATCTCTCTCTGCTCTCTGGTGGCCATGGGAGAGGTGACGTTTCCCCCTCTCTCGATGGTGAGACATGGGAGAGGTCTCCCAAGCTTCTCCCTCTTTTGATGATGGGTCATGGAAGAGGAGAGAAGCTGCCGACGCCGACCCTCATTCCGTTTCCAAGGCATACAGGCAAGGCAATGCATGGCCGACATGAAAGCGCTGCCGTGTACGTTGATGCATTCATCCAGTATCTATCCGCCATCGAATGATTCTGTTTCTTTGAATTTTGGTTTGAACCAGCAGTATGCATTCAGGATCGTGTTTTCGTCGCTGCTGTAGATTAGGTCGTATGTCTGGATTGGCGTTTTTAGTATAACATACCGGCCTTTAGACTTTAGTACTACTTTATTTATGATTAAATGGTAACCATTACATTCTTAATTAGCATTATGATTGCTGACTGAACAGAACAGCTGACACTGCGCAATTTGATTTTCTCTTTTTTTTTCTCTGATTAGTGTTCCTTTTGTTTTTCAGATCTTGCTTGGTTCTTTATGGATAGCGATTGCTGACCTTCTGATGTGTCACTCTATTTATTTGGCTACCTACGTGGACATTACGTACTTTCATAAGTTAGTTACGATGTTTGAAGAAAAAATGTCATATTTCCCTAAGCTTTGGATTTTGCACCCACTCGATCGTAAACTACTAATCCTACTACTATACGGTCTAAGATCGATGTCAAGGAGTACAAGTAGTGTGGTAGCATATTTTGAATACTCTCGCCAAGATTAAAATACCACCTTTGAATCTATAATCATCATCGTTAGGGCTAGCCAGGGCCGACACATAAACCGGAAAAATAGGGCAACCGCCCCAGACACCGACACGGGGAGGCCCTAAAGTTTACTAAATATTGAAAGACAAGTGAATATCCTATACTACTCCAGCATACTAGGAGTCTAGGAGGACATCGTGGTGTCGTCTCTGTCAATCGACACATTGTTGTAACATTATTAGATAGTTTAGTTTGTCAGTCGATCTCATGTAGACTTTCATTAGCCAAGTTGCATCGGGATCACTACTAGTAAAGCCATCGATCAGACGTAGAGAATCCCGGCCCGCCCTGCATCGGGAGTAGTATTCAGTAAACAAAACACACAAGAAGAATGCTAGTGTTTGCATCGGAAATCCACTTCGGGCAGTAGGTGCAGATGCACCCACTACCCAAAGAACAATTTTGAAAATGTCAAAAAAGTTCAAATTAAAAATTTCGCATATATGGCAAGACATTTTATGTTAGCACACAAAGTTACGTGAAGAAAAAATATTTTTTATGACCGGCACATAGGCCCGACAAATAGGGCAACCGCCCCGGGCTCTAACACGGAGAGGCCCCAGAGTGTACTAAATAACCGTTAAACTTTCATATATTATGTTAAAGACCATTGAATATTAAAAGGCTAAATTTGTGGGAGCAAGTCCGCACAACCGACCAGTAGTGTGTACCACATATGTAGGAGCAAACCAATCTTATTAACGACAACGAGTTTAGTTAGGCTCATACTTGCCCTCCGTTTAAAGTTCTACATATATGTGTCAATTATGTGTATTAATATTTTTCAGAAATCTGCACGAGTACCTGTATAGAGAAGTTGATTTTGAGCGTATTAAGACGGGTATATAAAAAACTATTTACACGAAAGTATTATAATCTATCTAATTTATTTATTTGTGTAGCAGAGATTACTATTATGGATAATAAAACTAAGTACACATCATCTACACATTGCATTAAGGTAGCCACCATAACTCCCAACACATGTTCGACCAGTGAATTAGGAGTAAAGAATCCTGACAATGTTCAATTTATACCCTGGAAGTTTTTATAAATGTTCTTACCTAATCATACACTAAAATCATCTATTAAGATAGTTGTTAGACCATGAGCTTTATATATCTCTACCATAAATATGTATTCACTACATAATATATACATGTACCGGAAATTAATTGAATGAAGAAAAACTATGCTACAAAATATAATTAAAATCTATCATGGTGCAAATGTACATTTCAACTATATGAATTACAACTATATAAAATGAAAGATACAACTAACATTTAACAAGTTTTATGTGGTTAAAAAATATAAAATATACTCATTAACACTATAGCATGCTAAAAATAAGTACAAAAAATTTAGTATAAATATTCCCCTGGGTACAAGTGTTGCTTGGACCGGCCGTAATTTTGTCTGTATGAATGTGTGATTACTAATCACTCTACGTTTAGACAAACAAACAATATGGTACTGCTGCATAGTGCATGACGTTGATGATATTAGAGATCCCAGAGGTGGAGAAGGAGGAGGTTTCAATGTCACACCATCTGTAGTCGCATCTCCCCGACGTGCAAAAGCTGAAGACTTCATCAGAGCCTACATATGAAATGAATAGTTGTGGTGCACTAGTAATCATCTTAGATGATTAAAAATGTAGTGTATGTGTGGTTGCAATAAATTACCAAGAATCAAAACAGCTATGGATGGACTGTTCTAGATATTCCCCTATGTTAAAGGATTATCAAAATGCAACATCGAGGGACAACTAAAGCAAGAGGTGCTTTTATTTCCAAACGCATCTTAGATCTTTGCACGGCTGCTTGGAATGGTTGTAACTATTATGTGGCAACGGGTATAAAGCTCTCACCTAAAATGAACCCATATGGGATCCAAACAGGTTCCGAATTCAAAAGGCCCAATAAAAAAAAAAATCCACCAAATGACACAATTAAATTATTAACATTTTGGTTCAAATCTACAAATATCCACCGCATGATGTTTCACGGTTTTATTGCGTGCAAGCATCCTGTAAAACTCAGTTTAGAGTATTTAAAAAGAGAAATATATGGCTTGCCTTCTTGTCGGAAATATGATTTTGGATAATCTTCCACTCCTATCTCGTTACCAGATACAAAGTGTGGAAGGCACATTTCTCACATTCAGTTAAACCTGCTTATATATAGGACAAGAAATGTTGTATTTCGTATTACATGAGTTCACCACGTTACAGCGGAGTCACAACTAGCAACTTAAAACTGAGGAAAGTATGAATGTGCCCAGGTATTTCTTTGTGGCCACTAGCACGGTGGCCGTCACATTACGGTATATTTTTTAATATGTCGATAACGACAACAGAAGAATTTTTATTTTATAGATATCCATATATAGCGATTGCAAAGGCTAGTAAGGCTGGGGGATGACCGCGTCTTCCGGAGAGACGTTGGAGGCGATCGGGGGGCGATTCTGGGCGCTTCTCGACGACGACGACGACGGCAGCCACGCCGGCGATCATGCGGCGGAGGAGTCGATGCGGTACATTTGCCGCACTCCATCGCCGGAGAAGGAGGCGGGCCGGCTCCGCTCGTCGTCACGGGACATCAAGAGGCAGAAGAAAATGCAGGCGAGAAGGTATGCGGCCTTGACACTTTGTTCATCTCCTGTTAATTCAAATGCAGGATCGAGGCCACAGATTCAGAGGGACGTTCGCAAGCTGAAGATCCCGGTGTGTCCACCATCGGTATTCATCGACGATGAGGGCTCGGCGGATCAATGGATCGCTGTCACTGGACGACGACGGCGATCACCCAAGACTGCAGGATCCATGACTTCGACGGCGAACCAGGTGTTCAGATCAACTACCAACAGGGTCGACAGCTCAAATTCAAACTCTGAACCGATCAGATGCCGATCTTTTCAGATTGGACAACTGGGCCGACGGGCCCTAGGTTCATCTGATTCATGTTGCCGTAGCCCATCCGGTCAAGCGGGCCTAGGGTTACGGTATCAAGCAAATATCTATCCTAACGAGGATCTGCGTCCCTCGTTAGGGTTTTCGACACAAAAGTTTATCGCGGCGCCGCTGATTCCGTTCAGGCTCTGGCGACGCGACGCCGGACTGATGTCGAATCGCGGTGGCGGCCGTGGACAGGCTGGTGATGGTAGGGGTCGTGGAGACCTTGGTCGAGGTGGTGGCAACAATGCGGGGCGCGGCTATGCGCCGCCTCAAGCTCGGCCGGTGCGAACGCAGGGCGTGGAGTTGCGCCGCCGCAAGGTGTCCTTGGAGGTGGCAACCGTGCTGCTCCGCCTCAAGGAAACCCAGGAGTGTTCGCTGGCCGGGGCGCTGGCATGCCACCGAGACAGAACTTCTTCGGAGGCAGATCAAACTACGAGACGGGCGGTCCAAGCGGGACGGCTGGGCAACATGATGATGCTGGGTATGCGGCTCAAAGCTTCAATGGAGGGCATCGTTTTCAGCCTCCAAACACTGGGTTCCATGCTGGGTCAGGTTTTAACGCTGATCGTCGCGACACCTACAATGGAGGTGATGGCGCTGCGCGATACAGACAACGTTATGATGATGTGAGAGGTGGCCGGAATGGTGGCTATCGTGGACGTTCTAATGGAAGATTTGGGACGTCCAATACAACAGCGGGTCGTCCCAACACGCAGCAAGCACAAGCGGTGCTGTCCGAGGAAGCTGTGGCGGCTGTGGTTAGGCAGGTGGCAGCGGCTCTTGCTCAAACTGGTGCTCTTCCTGCTGGAACATCTGGGAACGTTGCTACCTCTCCAGTACCGACACGAGAAGGTGAATCGGCTGTAGCTATTGTTCCAATGGCGTCGACCATGCAGGTAGCGACTGCGGATACTAACAGAAATTCAGAAGTGGAGGCTGTTGGGGCAAAGAAGGGTAAAAAGAATGAAAAGGCCAGATGTTTCCGATGCGGGATATATGGTCATCTGAGTTCAGAGTGCAAAGAGGATCTCTGTAATGTGTGTGAGGCGTATGCACATGCTGAGAATGAGAGGTGTCCTCTTTTAGACGCTCCAAAACAACCTCTTATGATGTATGGTATTGCAAGTGACTACTTGATGTTCTTTGAGCTGCTGTGCACAGGGACTTATAAGCCAAAGAATGACAACTCTCGGTTGAGCATGATCACAGTGATAGGAGGTGAGCTGTCTATCCCTAGGATTGTCTCTCAACTTCAGCGCCTAGTTCCTATTGAGCAGTTCCAATGGGATGTTACCCAAGTTGGACACAATGTATTCAGAACAATGTTCCCTTCTAGAGCAGAGTTAGACAGATTGAGGACTTTTGGCACTTTCAAGGTCCCCAATAGTCAGATTGAGATGACAGTAGACAAATGGTCAGCAACAAGTGAGCCCCTTAGCGATCTGCCGGAGGTGTGGATTAGGGTCTCGGGTGTTCCTGATGTTGAGCTAGGTGACTTCCTTGCACTTTGGTCTATTGGTTATCTTTTTGGGAAGACTGTCAAAGTTGATATGGAGTTCACTAGGAAGCACGGCATTGCTCGTATTCTGATTGGTTGTATTGATTTCACTAGAATTCCAAAATCTTGGCCTTTGTTGATCAAAGGAAAATTTTATGAGCTGCGGTTTCAAGTGGAGAATCCGGTTACAGGGGAGATTGATGAGGAGATGACTGAGCCACATGACTATGATGATGATCACACGGGTCTAGATGACAAAAAGGACAAAGATTCAGAGAAAAATAAGGAGCAGACAGGAGAAGAGATGGACCACGATGCGGTTGAAAATAATGGTTTGGGAGAGGCGTCTCCGTCCAAGGATGATACGGCAGAGGATATAAGTAAAAAGGTCGCTGGTTTAGTATTTTCACCATCGGTTACTGCCTCGATTGAGCAAGCCAAAGCGTGGCTAGCGTCTCATCGACAGCTCACTAGGGAGCAGCAACTAGAGGAGAGGCAGCATGGTTTCAGCGAGGACTTTGAGGCTCAGGTCGTCGAAGGTGACGATACAGCTGATGATGTTGCGGTAGCAAAGACCCTAGACTTCTCTGATACGACAGAGAAACACATGTTTTCTTCTGCCGTGGTAGGATGTGATGTGGGGGGATCCGCTGGCTGGACAGAGGATGCAGTTTTCGGTGTGGATGGAGAGCAAGAATTTCTAACGCCTGTGAGGTTGGGGAAGAGCTTGTGCTCACCCGAGGTTTCTATGGAGGTTGCTGCGGTGGACAACGACACGAACGAGGTTCAGTCCACCCCGTTATCTGGTGTAGCAACTCAGTCAGGCGGACTGGGGGCTATACCTTGCTACGACACGACCGGTTTAGGCGCAGCTGGAGTGCAGCTCACCCCACTATCTGGTGTAGCAACTCAGTCAGGCGGACTGGGGGCTATTCCATGCTACACGCCATCGGAAGCGGAGATCATTGCGTATGGAGGCATCCCGTTCTCTGCCATCTCGGAGGTGCGATCAAGCGAGCGCCTACGCAGCAAGCCAACGGCGGACATGCACTCCATGGAGAGGGCTATGATGGTGGCCCAGCGCAAGAACAGCAGCACACCCGCAGGTAATATTTCACATCCGAAGCTGTCTTTTTTAAGTCTTACTGATGCTGAAATTATTACTCGCGCCGATCGGTTAGGAGTTTCATTAGGTAAAAGTCATGAACAAATCTTGATGTCGGTTAATACTATTAAGCAAGTGGAAAATGATAGATCGGTTGTGTACCTTAGGAACACTTTGAATGAACTAGTTGATGGTAATGAAAAGAGTTTGGTTGTCCGACGAGCTACTAATCTTAGCGAAGATCTAGTAGACGAAGAAGAGGAAGAGGTAGATGATCATGCGGACATTATACCCCCTCAGCCGAGAACTAAACGTAACCGCAAACGTGTAGTTACAGATAATACTCATATGCGTAGAAGTGCTAGAATTAGAAAATTAAAACAAAAAGAGCAATGATAGGTATGATCTGGAATAGCAATGGGCTAGGGGATACAGCAAAACATCACACAATCAATGAGATGGTGCGGGAGGAGAATTTAGACTTTCTTGCTTTATTGGAAACAGGACGGTCAAATTTCAGTACACCGTTTTTGAGTCATTTGGCGGCTGGTAGAGACTATGCGTGGTTCTGTCTGCCGCCACATGGTAGATCAGGTGGCATCCTAGTTGGAATTAATAACAATACTCTCTCTGTCCTTAGCATTGTGTCAGGAGATTATTGCACTAAATTACAAATTAAATCGAAGAGTGATGGTTTTATGTGGGTACTCGTTGTGGTATATGGGGCGGCACAAGACTCTAATAAACCTGATTTTCTTGCGGAGTTAGTACGGATTTGTGAGAATGAAACTTTGCCCATGTTAGTCGGGGGTGATTTCAATATTATTAGACGGCAGGAAGAAAAGAACAATGACAATTTTAATGCGCGTTGGCCTTTTATTTTTAATGCCATTATTGAGAGTATTAATCTAAGGGAATTACAACTCTGGAAGACAATACACATGGGCCAACAGAAGGGAGGTGCCAACTTACGAAAAATTGGATAGGTTCCTCGCTAGTGTCGAATGGGAGCAAAAATTTCCACTAGTGACGGTGCATGCTCGGACTCGTGCGGGGTCTGATCATACACCCTTGCTTATTAATTCTGGGAACCAAGCTCATCTAGGTAATAAAAATCATTTTACGTTTGAATTATCTTGGATGCGCCAAGAGGGATTCTTCGAAATGGTGTGTAAGGAGTGGACATCGGTCACTACAGGGAGATCACCTATTGAGAAATGGCAAAATAAAATTAGACATCTTAGACAATACCTTCGTGGTTGGGCTAAGCATATGAGTGGGGAATTTAAGAAAAATAGAGATAAGCTTTCGGCCCTAATTGATGAACTCGACATCAAGGCGGAGTCCTCTCCTCTAAGTGGGGCCGAGATGGAAGCAAAAAAGGAGGCCGAGTCCTACTTAGCCAATTTGAGGCGCGATGAAGAGTCTAAGTGGGCTCAGCGTGCTAAAGTTAGGCATATCAGGGAGGGTGGAGCAAATACAAAATATTTTCACTTAATTGCCAATGGTAAACACCGTAAAAAGAGAATTTTCCAACTCGAACAAGATGAAGGAACGATTGTTGGGGAAGCAAATCTGAAAGTCTTTATTTCGGAATATTACAAGAAACTATTTGGTGCACCGGTGCCAAATTATTTCTCAATGATTGAGGGTAGAAATGATGATATGCCCCAAATTTCCCAAACTGAAAATAGTATTCTAACTTCTGACTTTACGGAGAAGGAAGTTCTAGAGGCCATTTCTAAAATGGAGCATAACAAAGCCCCAGGACCAGACGGGTTTCCTGCGGAGTTTTATCAGAAATTTTGGGGGGTGATTAAATATGATCTAATGGCTTTATTTGCTCAGTTACAAACGGGAGAGCTGCCTTTATTTAAACTAAATTATGGGGTGATCACACTTCTGCCTAAAAAAGAAGACGCAAGTAGAATAGAGCAATATCGGCCTATTTGTCTTCTGAATGTTAGCTTCAAGATTTTCACTAAGGTGGGCACTAACAGAGTCACTACGGTTGCTCAAAAGGTAGTTAGACCATCCCAATCAGCTTTTATGCCCGGCAGGAATATTCTCGAGGGAGTAGTCGTACTTCACGAGACTATCCACGAACTTCATAGGAAGAAACTTGATGGAGTACTTTTCAAAATCGATTTTGAGAAGGCTTATGACAAGGTGAAGTGGTCTTTTCTGCAGCAAACGCTACGCATGAAAGGTTTCTCACCTAAGTGGTGCGAATGGATTGCTAGGTTTGTACAAGGGGGAAGTGTAGGCGTCAAAGTAAATGATGACATCGGTCACTATTTTCAAACTCTGAAAGGGTTACGCCAAGGGGACCCCCTATCTCCTATTTTATTTAATCTTGTCGCGGACATGTTAGCCATTTTGATTTCCGGGCTAAGGAGGATGATCAGGTAGGTGGATTGGTACCTCATCTTGTCGAAGGTGGAGTATCAATTCTCCAATATGCTGACGACACGATTCTATTTCTTGAACACGATCTAGCGAAGGCCGTGAACATGAAATTAATCCTATCTATATTTGAGCAACTTTCAGGGTTAAAGATCAATTTTCATAAAAGTGAGATATATTGTTTCGGAAAAGCAAAGGAATCACAAAGGGAATATCGACATATTTTTGGGTGTACGAGCGGTACATTACCATTCAAATACCTTGGTATTCCGATCCATTATAGAAAACTACTTAATAAGGAGTGGAAAATGGTTGAAGATAGATTTGAAAAAAAACTGGGAGCCTGGATTGGGAAGATGCTCTCATACGGAGATCGTTTAGTCTTAATCAATTCAGTTTTAACTAGTTTACCGATGTTCCTTTTATCTTTCTTTGAAATTCCTATTGGAGTTCGGAAAAGATTGGATTTTTATCGATCGCGTTTCTTTTGGCAAAGTGACCAGAAGAAGAAGAAATATAGGCTTACAAAATGGAACATCATCTGTCGCCCAAAGGAGCAGGGGGGACTCGGCATAGAAGTTTTGTCAATAAAAAACAAGAGCCTTTTAGCGAAATGGCTGTTTAAGATTTTAACGGAGGATGGCGTTTGGCAAGAGCTTCTTTGCAACAAATACCTGAACGGTAAAACACTTGCACAAGCGGAAGCAAAACCAAATGATTCTCCTTTTTGGAAAGGAATTATGGGGGTTAAGCAAGATTTTTTCTCACGTGGTTCTTTTATTGTCGGTAATGGTTTGCGAACCAGATTTTGGGAGGATTCATGGTTAGGCGATTCACCATTAGCTACCCAATACCCGACACTTTATAATATTGTGAGACATAAAAACGTTTTAGTCGCACAAGTTTTAAACTCGAACCCACTTAACATTCAGTTTAGACGTGCCATCATAGGAAATAAGCGTATTGCCTGGCTGCACCTAGTTGAACGGCTGATGCGAGTTAATTTATCGGCGGAGAATGACTCGTTTAAGTGGAAGTTAACTGCGAATGGTTTGTTTACGGTCAAATCTTTGTATGCTGACTACATGAATGGACACACACGTTTTTTGCACAAATATTTATGGCGATTACGAATACCTTTGAAGATTAAGATCTTCATGTGGTTCTTACATCGACGGGTTTTGTTAACTAAAGACAACTTAGCAAAGAGGCGTTGGACAGGATGTAAGAAATGTGTTTTTTGCGATACAGAAGAGTCTGTAGAACATCTTTTCATATCTTGTCACTTTGTGAAAAATATTTGGCGATTAATTCACTTCACTTTTAATATTACACCTCCGACCAGTGTTGCTAATATGTTTGGACCCTGGTTAAATGGTGTGGCCAAAGAAACTAAAGCTTGCATACGCATCGGTGTTGCAGCTTTCTTATGGGCAATTTGGAATTGCAGGAATGATATTGTTTTTAACAAGACACAAACTCCTCACTTTTTGCAGGTTGTGCTTCGAGCTACTTACTGGATTCAGCAGTGGTCGCTCCTGTCCCCAGGCACCCACCGGGATCAGTTGGATACCGGATGTACTCGAATGATGGCGGTCGTTCGGGCTATCTTCTGCCACAATGGGTGGCGACAAGCTAGAAGATTAGATGGATAGGCGGTTCATTTTCTTCTGGCTCATATTTATTTTCACACTGTCTGATCAGTGATTGTAATAATGCGGTACAATCTGAACTTGGATTCTTATTCTATAATAAAAAACCGGCCGTATGCATCATTTTGATGCAGAGGCTGGGGCGAGGCTCCCTTTTCTAAAAAATATTATGTGATGTGAGAAAATATGGTTCGATAGCAATTGCAAATGTTGTGCTCTTAAATTTCATTAAGCTTTTGTGCTTAGTTTTGTTACAGTTATGTTGAGTATGTGACTGAAACTCACATAAATGTGTTTTTTTTCCTTGTGAAGACATATGTATGAAGAACTTTCGAATTATATTTCTTATTAAAATGAGACCAAGTGAATAGTTCACCGCTGATAAATCTCCAATAGTTTACTCATCTTAAACATCTTATGAGACGTGAGATGCCGGGAGGCATGGGATCATGAAACAAACTCAGGCATGTAGTATAGGTATCTTATCCTTTTAGTTTCTGTTATTTTTGAGATGTCGTAGTCCTTGCGGTGCTGTTGAGATTATGTATTTGTAGTGGTAAAAACGAATACAGTGATAACAAAAAAATACACTCATATTGGTACTTGTAAAAAAATCCGGATATTTACCACTTCTATTTTTATTTTTTTGGATTTGGATATTTTCCTCTTTCATTTTTAATTTCTCAATAGGAATGTAGTGGTTAAGAAATATGGATAAGAGAGTGGTTCATGTAGCGTGAGAACCCAGCTCGAAACGTAGAAAAGGCTCTAATCTATGTTCAGAATATCGTATTGTTGATGTATAAGTATATCATGAACTCTGGCATCCAAAAGGCCATCCAGGAAGACGAGTCATATACACAGAAACTTGCACTAACACGTGAACGACAAAAACAAAGACAACGAATCTCCAGTATCACTGCATGCGGATACAAAAGGATGATGGGCTTACCTGTGGTTCTTAAGTTTTGGGTGAGAAAATAGATCATCAACCAAGGTTGTGTTCCGGTCCTTCTTCGTGAGCCTACTTGAAAATAACTCAAATACAGGCTCAATGATTGTTCCGACCTAAACCCATTATTGAATAGTTAGCAGATAAACTACTAAGGCGCATCCACAAGTTTTGAACAAAAACAAACTTAAACAAAGCTTTGCTATTTTATCACTTACTTGGAAATACTTCAGACGTGCCTTGGATTTACATACCACTTGAAATTCATTTTTTCAGGTCCATTGCATCCCTTAATTGCAAAACTAACGCCGATCATATTGTGCTTAATGTCCCAGGCTTCCTACATCTGGACGGGCTAGTTTGTATCCAGGTCGGCGGCTATAGGCGGCATCGAGCTGCTGTGATCACCACCCGGCACCGTGGATGGTGCAGGCATTGACGGGCTAGGCTGCGGTGGCCATGGCTCCCGGTTGCCCGGCTGTTATAGCGGGAGTGAGACCCGTGGGGTGTTGTTGTGTTGTGCGGCGAGTACTTGACTCTGCAAAGGCGACGTCGAGGTGCTACCACAACAACAGAAGGTGCATGCGCAGGTGATGCACTGCTCCAAGGCCGGTAGGGATTTCAGGTGCACGATGTAAGACGATTAGGTTTAGGGTGAAACGCACACACCCCAACGAGGGGGGGACGTCCGGTTATATATTGCATACAACAGAGTTACAAATGATATACATATACGTATAGAATATATAGAAACAGACTTCTAATACGTATTCTATCAGCCTCCCTCAATCTCAACTATGGGAAACATGTGGAGATTGCGCTTACACTCCTGAAACAATGGAAGTGGCAGCGGCTTCGTGAAGATATCGGCGGGCTGATCACGAGAGGTAACAAACCAGACTTGTAACAATTTTTGAGCAACACGTTCACGAACTAAGTGAAAATCAACCTCAATGTGCTTCATCCGTGCATGAAAGACAGGGTTGGAAGAAAGATATGTAGCACCCATATTATTGCACCATAAGACAGGTGGACAATCCTGTCGAACACCAAGTTCCTTAAGCAAAGCTTCCACCCAGATCAATTCAGCAGTTGCATTAGCAACAACCTTATACTCAGACTCCGTGCTAGACCGAGACACAGTAACCTGTTTGCGAGAACTCTAGGCAATCAAACTGTCACCATAAAAGAGGGCATATCCCCCGTTGATCGCATGTCTGTAACATCTCCAGCCCAATCAGCATCAGAGTAAACAACGATAGAACTTGATACTGACTGTCGTAAGAGAAGTCCATGATCAAGAGTACCATTGACAAAGCGCAGGATCCTTTTGACAGCGGACCAGTGTTCTTTAGTGGGCATATGAAGGAACTGACAAACTCGGTTAACAGCAAATGACAAGTCAGGTCGAGTGATGAGAAGATACTGTAAACCACCCACAATACTCCGGTAATTAGTGGCATCCTCATCAGGCAAAAGCGGACTATCAGCAGGAAAAAGTTTTACAGTGGCGAACATGGGCGTGTCGGCAGGCTTGCACTTCAACATACCAGCGTGGCGAAGGAGATCAAGAGCATACTTGCGTTGAGTCATCGTGAGACCACCAGAACGGTGAGCCACGTCAATACCAAGGAAATAATGAAGTGGACCAAGATCCTTAACTGCAAACTCCTGACGAAGTCCAAGAAGTAGAAGATCAGCAGCCTGTGACGAGGAGCTGAGCACAACGATATCATCAACATACACAAGAAGATATATAGTGACATCTGACCGCTGAAGAATAAATAAAGATGTGTTAGCAGTAGACTCCTGAAAACCATGCTGTCGCAATACTGTAGCAAGACGTGCATGCCACGCACGGGGCGCCTGTTTGAGACCATAAATAGCCTTAGGCAGACGACAGAGATGATGAGAACGATCAGAGTCCTCAAAACTAGGAGGCTGACGCATGAAGACCTCCTCTTCAAGAACACCATTCAGGAAGGCGTTCTGAATATCAAGCTGACGCATAAACCATCCCCGTGTAACTGCAAGCGAGAGAAGCAAACGAATAGTTGTAGGTTTAACCACTGGGCTGAAAGTGTCCTCGTAGTCCAATCCATAACGCTGTTTGAAACCTTTTGCAACCAACCGAGCGTTATATCTCTCAATAGTGCCATTAGCATGTCGCTTGACCTTGAAAACCCATTTAGAGTCAATAATGTTAATACCAGACCGAGGAGGAGTAAGCTGCCAAGTACCATTCTTGATCAACGCAGCAAACTCTGACTCCATGGCGGCACGCCAATGCGGAATACCCATAGCAGCACGAAAATGACGAGGCTCAGAATGTGGATCAGCAACAGCCTGAGCCATACACGTAGCTAACCAAGCAACAGTGCCATCAGTCAGCTTCTTTGGTTGATGAATGACACGGAGACTGCGAGTAACAGGGCGAAGAGAGTCAACTGGGAGCGGCACAGTAGGTGCAAGTACCAGATCAGGCACAGAAGACGGCGAAGTCGTGACGGGAGGACTGCCAGAGGCAGACGACGTGGCAGATGGCGACGCGTCCGCAAACTCTGTCGAATCTGGCGGAAAAAGGACCACAGCATCAGGAGTCGTAGAGGATCCCGTGAACGCTGTCGTAGGCGGAGTCGAAGGTGAGGCAGCATCCCGCGCATGGGTGCGCGTCTCTGGTGTGGAGGTTGCGACGCGGTGGACCGGTCGTGGACCCAGTACAGGCGACGGAATCACGGAGGCAGACCGCTGCATGGGATCATCAAGACCCACATGATCGACGTGAGCTGAAGCTGATGGTACGGCATCCAGGAGGTCAAGCCGCGCGCCTCGACCAGTACCTGCACCATGGTTAGGTAGCAACGACGGTGCATGTGCATAATCTTCAAATTGGTCAAGCGAAACAGGTAAAACAGAAGAAGTAGAAGGAGACTCAGGGGATGGCAAATTAGAGAAAGGAAACACGAGTTCATCAAAGACAACGTCCCGACTAATATAGACACGATTGGAAGGAACATGAAGACATTTGTAGCCTTTGTGAAGATGACTATACCCTAAAAACAAACATTTTTTGGAACGAAAATCAAGTTTATGTTTGTTATAGGGGCGAAGATTAGGCCAACAAGCACACCCAAAGACCTTAAAAAAGCTATAATCAGGAATCTCACCAAGGAGACGCTCAAGGGGAGTTTCCATATTAATAACTCGAGTAGGCATGCGATTGATAAGAAAGCATGCAGTAACAAAGGCATCACTCCAAAAACAAAACGGGACAGAGGCATGAGCTAGCAAAGCAAGACCCGTCTCAACTATGTGACGGTGTTTTCGTTCAGCACTACCATTCTGTTGATGTGTGTGTGGACAGGAGACCCGATGAGAGATGCCTATCTTATGAAAGAAGGCATCAAGTTTGATGTACTCGCCACCCCAGTCAGATTAAACATGCACAATTTTGTGATTAAGAAGACGCTCAACATGAGACTGAAATTGTAAGAAAACAGCAAAGACATCACTCTTACGTTTAATAAGATACAACCATGTGAAACGACTATAAGCATCCACAAAACTGACATAATAATTATGACCACTGACTTAAGTTTGGGCTGAGCCCCACAGATCCAAATAGATAAGCTCTAAAGGAGCAGTTGTTACATGCTGAGAAAGCGAAAACGGTAACTGATGACTCTTGCCTTGCTGACAGGCATCACACACTAAATTACTTTTATTGGACACTGTGGGAAGCTCATTACGACTAAGGACATGCTGAACAATCTGAGATGAAGGGTGGCCTAAGCGAGCGTGCCACTGCGTAGACGAAGCCTTAACAACACTGAGAACTTTTTTGACCGCAGGAACATCAAGCGCATACAAGCCACCACGCCAGCGACCTCTAAGAATTATTGCCCGCGTGTCCAGGTCCTTAACAAAAACACTGTTAGGATGAAACTCAACAAGAACATTATTATCATGAGAAAGTTTATGAACTGACAACAGATTCCTAGTGACGGCGGGGACATGAAGGACATTGCGAAGATAAAGAGGCCTAGATGAAGAAGCCGGAAGGATAGCTTGACCAACGTGAAGTATGCGCATACCTGAACCGTCGGCCGTATGAACCTGGTCCTTGCCCTGATAGACCTCCCTCATGTGTAGCTTCTCCATCTCCGCAGCAAAATGATCAGTAGCTCAAGAATCCGCGTACCAAGTAGGATCAACCGGAAGTGTAGATGTGTGTCCCTCAGGTTGTGCTTGTGGGCCGTAAACGTGATTGGCCATCGCAAGCTGGCGATCAAGGAAACGCCCATCATTGTGCATACCCAGAAAAGACTTGTTGAAACGCTTGAAGCAGCGGGCAGCAACATGTCCAGCTTCATCACAGAGCTGGCAGATCGTGGCGGCACGCGACCCTCCAGCGCGCGCATCATCACGACCAGCAGGGCGAGCATCAGGACGACCACCGGGAGCACCAGGAGTTGAGCCAGGGCGTGGCACAAATCCACCGCCCGACTTCGTCGTAGATGGGCCGGAGCGGAAGAACGAAGGGCTCCCAGGATGCCCCGGCTTGGACTGCTTGCCGAAACGGGCCGCGTTCGCCTGATGGGCGACGGCGCGTCGGCTGTCTAAACGCTGCTCCGTCGAGAGGAGGCGAGCGTACAGATCATGTGATGGCATGGGAACTTCACGGTCGTGAACCAGCTCAACGATCGAATCGTACTCCTCGTCAAGGCCATCAAGGATGAAGTTGTTGAACTCATACGGATGGAGCGGCTGTCCAATGGAAGCCGGCGTATCTGCTAGGGTCTGAACTTTTGCAAAGTACACCGCAATTGTGGTGTCCAGCTTCTACATCCGGCCAAGCTCGGAACGGATGTGAGAGGCACGGGCCGAAGTGCGAGCAGCAAACGTGCGCCCGATGATGGTCCATGCCTGCGCCGAGGTTTCGGCGAACATGATCATGGTGCCGACAGACGGCGTCAATGATGAGTGGAAGGCCGACAAGATGGCCTGATCCTGCTGTACCCAAGCCGCAAAGGCGGGGTTGGGCTTAACCTCCGGGGCGCCTCCCGCCTTGGCGGTGGAGATGGTGGCGGAGGGACACGGAAAGGTACCCTCGATGTAGCCATGGAGGAGATTGCTCCGGAGCTGGGAGACAACCTGCGCACGCCAGAGGAGATGAGTCTCGGCGGCGAGCTTGGTGGTGATATGGTGGCAGAAGTAGATCGGACCAGAGGTGGGCGCTGCCGTGGACAAGGAGGGGAGGGGCTGGAGCGCGGCAAAGTCGGCAGCGGAGGGCGCCGTCGAGAGGGACGACGAGACGTCGGAGACGGCGGCGGCGGAAGTCATGATTGGATCGGTTTTAGGCTGATACCATGTAAGACGATTAGGTTTAGGGTGAAACGCACACACCCCAACGAGGGGGGACGTCCGGTTATATATTGCATACAACAGAGTTACAAACGATATATATATACGTATAGAAACAGACACACTCCAGAAAAATATTCTGCTTCTTTCGGTGCTTGTGGGCGTCGTTCCCCTTTATGGAGGTGTCGCTGAGGGTGTCAGCACCTCCCTCGTCCAGTCGGGTTGCCGTCTCCGGGAGAAGCCAGGATTCGAGTTCGGATCGACGATTGCGGCGTGTTTGATGTCGTCTCTCCCTCTGTTGGGAATATCACTTTTGGAGACTCGACTTAAAGGTCGACGAGGGAATTTCAGGTTAATATGTTGGTTTTTGGAGGGGTCTGGCGTTGGTCGAGACGCGGCTATTAGGGTTGTTCGGTTTTGGGTGAGGTTCTCTTTGCATCGTGTTTGTGGTCTGTGGCGGCTAGTTTTCGGATTAACGTTGTAAGCCGGAAAGGCATTGTATCGGCTGTCGGGCCATACGTCCCAGGGCGTATCGTTGGAAAATACTCCATGTCTAGATACATCCACATTTTGTGGATAGCAAGTCAATTAAATTGGAACGGAGGGAGTATATTGCAAGAGAACTTCGTCTGCTTTTGGATGCAAACTGGACAATATAATTGGATTGGATGATGAAATGTGGGAACAAATTGACCAGCTAGATG
Source organism: Poa pratensis (assembly GCA_947311845.1). NCBI lineage: Eukaryota > Viridiplantae > Streptophyta > Magnoliopsida > Poales > Poaceae > Poa > Poa pratensis. Next base: position 59,957,549 of record CAMZMU010000043.1, on the reverse strand, counting down.
TGTTGTATGTTCGTTCCTACTCCGTATGAGACAACTATATTTTGCTTATTTTTTGTTCGGTCACCGTCTGAATGCACACAGTAAAAACATCCGTTCGTCAATCAATCATCCGTGTTCCGTTGCTACTCGATATCGTTTGACCTTCGTTCCCTGACCGACCAGTCCGACACCGACCAGACACGAGCCCGGTTGCTAATCGTGGCTAATAATCACCCCCGAAACTGCCGAACACGAGAGCAACCCAAGATCTCTACCGCCTCGATCTGCGATCCGTCAGCGCCGCCCGTGCAAATCCCTCTACCTCCTCTCGCCGGCGCGTCCCTCCGGCGGCGGCGCGATGGGTGAACGGAAGCCGCAGAATAAGTACTACCCGCCGGACTTCGACCCATCCAAGATCCCGCGGCCAAAGCAGCCCAAGAACCGGCAGATCACAGTCCGCATGATGCTCCCCATGAGCATCCGGTGCGGCACCTGCGGCACCTACATCTCCAAGGGCACCAAGTTCAACTCGCGCAAGGAGGACTCCGTCGGCGAGAAATACCTCGGCATACAGATATTCAGAGTTATTTGCACTGGTGGTCACACAACTCGACAGCTATGTGCACTTAAGTCACACAACTGGATAACTGAATTTTTAGTCACACAACTCGTCATCTGGTGCACTTAAGTCACTGACCCCACCTGTCAGGCCGTTTTCCGTTGAAGTTGATGCTGACTGGACACGTAATCTTGCAAAAACCCCCCTGTATTTTTGTACATTTGCAAAAAAAAACCTTTATTTTTGGACATTTCAAAAATTCAGGGGTTTTTTTTGAAAAAATACAGGGTTTTTTTTGCAAATGTACAAAAATACAGGGGTTTTTTTTGCAAAATTACGTGTCCAGTCAGCATCAACTTCAACGGAAAACGGCCTGACAGGTGGGGTCAGTGACTTAAGTGCACCAGATGACGAGTTGTGTGACCAAAAAATTCAGTTATCCAGTTGTGTGACTTAAGTGCACATAGCTGTCGAGTTGTGTGACCACCAGTGCAAATAACTCAGATATTCAGGTTCTACGTCAAGTGCAACAGGTGCTCGGCCGAGATCACCTTCAAGACAGACCCCAAGAACTCGGACTACACGGTGGAATCCGGGGCCAGCAGGAATTTTGAGCCTTGGCGCGAGGAGGAGGAGGTCGTGGACAAGGAGAAGAGGAAGCGAGACGCGGAGGAGATGGGTGATGCGATGAGAGCACTGGAGAACAGAGCGAAGGACTCGAAGCGGGACATGGACGGACTTGCTGATCTAGAAGAGCTGCGGTCCATGAAGTTGAGACGTGCAGGGGTATCCGTTGACCAGATGCTCGAAAATCAACTGACGAATGAGGAAAAGAAAGGAGCAAAACTACATGATGAAGACGAAGAACTCATCAAATCAATCAGTTTCCCAAACTCGCAAGGTTATGTGAAACGGATCGAAGACGACGACGACGATAATGATGATTTTGGTGTAGCAGGCCCATCTTCTGGATCAGTGTTAAGTCCAACACATGTCTTATCCAAAACTAATGGACTTGAGAGTTCTACTAAAGAAGGAAACAAGATCGCAGTGGCATCTAATAAGATGCCCAAGTTCATAGTAAAACCAAAGCCCGCAGCTGCAAATCCTCGCAAGAGACAAAAGGCTGAATCCGCAGCTGTCCAAGAAAACGGCAAAGCACCCGTCGTTGCAGAGGAAAAAGGTGGAGCTTCAGAAGAGAAGACCAATGTTATTCAGTCCCTCTGCCAGTATGATAGCGACGACAGTGATGAATGAAGACGACGCTTCTCGGAGTCATAACTGCGCTGGAGGAGACTAGCCGGCCCCTGCAATACGATCTTGTGTAACTCGGTATGTAATTGTCTGATTTCCCAAATCTCTGATACCATGTGGAAAATATAGAAGCCCAACATGTTGTTGTTAGTTGTTATATTTATGTGACTGGTGAATTACAAGACTTAAGCTAAGAAGCCAATAGATAGACTGAAAGTACAAAGTGATCTCCATAACTCTAATCTATCTCTAAATCATGTCGTACATGTATACTAACACCGCCCACTTGTATCACACACACATACACCGCGGCTGGTAGTGATATTTTGGGTCTGTTCATAGAGACAGAAACCAGCAGCACGCAAATCACCATGGACGCCTATCCAAGAAGGCGGGCACAAGCCCCTCGAAGGATTGAAGCTGCATCAACCTCGACACTGCTGATCTGCGCCATTTTCTGTATCCTTTCCCTTTCCTCGTCCGCACCCCCATGTCCATAGTTCCATACCCTGCTTTCGGTCACTCGGCCCGGAGAGACGTTTGTCTCTTCCGGCTAAGAATCTCTAGGGAGCCATGACATGAAGTAATTTAGCAGTGGAGTGACTGTAGTTAGTGGAGCAGCAGTTGGCATGCATGCAGGTGCAGCTCCTCTCCCTCGTGCTCCTTCAATTCGTCCCTCCATCCGGAGAAGACAAGGCTAGCTTATACACTCTCTGTCTCTCTTTTATTTCTTCTGTCTTGGCCCTCTGCTTCTGCTCCCATTCATTTTCATTTGTTCATGGCTATTATGGTTATGGTCATCAGGTCATGCATGGCAGCAGCAGGCTGGTACCCTGGTAATAGCACTCGTGTGTCTGATCCTTGGTGAATCGGTGGATTTGGTTGCATCATGCGTGCTGGCGGATCGCTTGCCTGAATCATGCGTCTTTTTTCGCCTCCGTCTCAGCTCTGCAGTCTCGGGTTTATCTATCCATGGTCTCACTTCGTTCTATGCGCGCGTCTTTACCTAGTGCTACGAGTAGTTTACGACTTTACGTATGGATGTGGAGTATAGTACAATTAACATATGTTTTAACCCATAATGATGACATTGTTTGGCAAAGCTCCTCAAAACAACACCTTGGGATTGAGGGGATAGTATCATCACTGAATCTATCTTGAAAGAATAGGCCATGAATCGATGGGGGATATTGTGACAACCTGAGATCGTGGACGAGATACTAGTACGATTAAATAACTTACTATGCGAGAGATCGTGATTTCACATGTTCAATCCATGGATGCAAATATGCGTGTTCCTTGTTAAATCTCTCCTCCGGTGAATTTAGCAAGGGAAGGGGTCTAAACATCAAAATGTCGAACTGTGCAAGATCCAAACAATTCACAGAGGCGCTCTGTGTTGTGAATGCCTCTTAATTATGTAAGTGCAGAACAAGTTCTGCCACGACAGCATGCTGCTTGCGTCTGTTTTAGTTGTCCTCCCGCGAAATATGAAGAAAATAAAGCATCGACGCGTTTCACAAGTCGGAGAGAATCACCAAAAGATTATGGATCGATCGAGTGCTTTTGATGATCAAACTGAATGAAAAGCAAACACCCACACCAAAGTAGTAAATTCCACACTGCTATAAGGATGCTCAAGATGATCTGTGATAGGACTATAGTAGTCGATCTGAGTACTCGGTAACTTTTAATGGTGGGCCATTGAAGAGGTGAGGTGAGATGCATGAGAAGCTGCCAAGGCGCATTCCGTTTCCATGGCATACAGGCAAGGCCACCATGAAAGCTCTGCCGTGTATACGTACTTCGATGCACCGGCATCTAATGATTCCCCTTCTTTGCATTCTCTTGTTTAGTTAGTGTGTCTGATCCACGTGTTTCACTCGTTTGAGAGAAATAGTTTAAATTGTACTAGTATTATGCAGGTGAGGTGAGATCTTGCTTTCGTCAGACACACTACGGGAAACGCACAATACGCCGACGGCGGCGGCCGTCGGCGTATGGCCGTCGGCGTAGCCACTCTGCCGTCGGCGTATCCGTTGCCGTTGGCGTATGCCCTCATACGCCGACGGCAATGCCGTCGGCGTATGAATGCAATTTTTTTAAATTTTTTTAATTTTTTGAACTTTTTTCTATTTCGAAATTTCTAACTCAGCTACATACTAAATCTCTAATTACACATTTAATCATAGGTCAAAATACTTACGCTGGTCAAAGTTCCCGTTCGGTCACCCATGGTCAAATTGCTCCAGCCCAAGCACGCTTAACCTTTGAGTTCCTTCATTGTTAGCTTCCAAATGAGAAATGAGAACTTACTGATACTTATATCATATCAATCATGTTAACCCCTGATTTAGGATGTTACACTTTTTCATTGTTTAAATTTAGAAAATTCATTTGAATAAGTAACAATGATTGTAAAATAGTATATATTTTTAATAAATGAAAAAATGAAATTATTTTTACTTTTATTTCCTTTTTACACTTAATATGGAATAATTCATATCTTTAATTCCGTTAATCGAAATTTGAAAAAAAATGTCTATGTCAATTAGAAAAATGAGAGGAATTCATATGTTACAAAATTATTTTTATAAATATCATTTTCCATTTTTTAAGTGTAAAAAATGACTTTTTAATTAAGCAGGTAACAAACATATGTTACAAAATGTCATGTGCACGGTGAAAAAGATTTTATGGATGTCATATTTGGATTCCTCTCATTTTTCTAATCGATTTAGTCATTTAATTTATTAAATTCCGATTTACGGATTTAAAGATATGAATTATTTCATATTAAATGGAAAATAGAAAAAAAAAGTATACGCCGACGGCTATCAAATGTAAAAAATTGAAAAAGTATACGCCGACGGCTGCCGTCAGTGTATCAAATGTAGAAAATTGAAAAAGTATACGCCGACGGCAAAAATCTACGCCGACGGCCAAAATCTCTAGGCTGACGGCAATGCCATCGGCGTAGCTAAAAAAAGAAAAAAAGATCTCGGTTGGCCTGGTCGGGGTCTACGCCGACGGCCCCGACATTTGGCCGTCGGCGTATGTCCTGGCCGTCGGCGTTTTGTGGATTTCCCGTAGTGACATCGACCGGTTATATCTCTCTTCAGTAACCACCTCAATATGCCGTTAACTGGTTTTCCATGATTAACAAGTGATGATCCTGAATGATGACCAGCGAGCGAAGGTGATGTTCATGTGGTGGAGAACCTGGCACCACAGAAATAACTGCATTTTCGGAAAAGGCGATGCGAGTTACTCACATTCGGCATCCTTTCTGAAAAACTACTATGACTCGCTCTGCTTGATCAAGTCTGGCTACGATACTATTGACAGGAAAGGAAAGAGTCCTGCACAACCCCTCGCCCCTGCACCGGAAAAGCCTATACCCAAACGAAAGGAGTCAACCTGGATCAAACCAAACCTGGGGTGGATCAAGGTAAATGTTGATGCTAGCTTCCTCGACAGACAGAAAACAGGGGCCTGGGGAGTGGTCGCCAGAGACAACGAGGCCAAGATTATTTTCTCGGCCTGGGGTAAGATCGAGTTTTGCCAGACGGCTCAGCTCGCCGAGGCACTCGCCTGCTACGAGGGTCTCAAAATTGCTCTCACTGGCACGCACAACTGTATAATCATTGAAACTGACTGTCAATCCCTGCTGACAGTTTTTGACCTTGGCGACACTGATCGAACTGACCTGGGAACCATTGCTCGAGACTTCAATCATCTGATCACTGATGAAAAGACTGTCAAGCTAGAGTATATGAACAGAGATGCAAATCGTCTCGCTCATGAGATTGCTTCTTTCGCAGCTAGAGAGTGGAGTAATGGGGTGTTGTTTGGTCGTGTCCCTCCCTGCGCGGTTGGACAGGCTGAACTTGATTGTAAGAATGCTATTTCCTTTTAATTTATAAAACACAAAATTCAAAAAAAAAACAAGTGATGATCCTAATATTGCTAATTAGTATCAGTACTATGATTGCTGCCTAGGGAGAGCAGCTACACATGCATTTTGCCTTTGCCTATCTTTTCTCCGTGTGGTTACTATATCTTTTTCTTTCAGATTTTGCTTTGTCCTTTGTATATGGAGAGTGATGGCTGACCTTGTGATATGTCCCTCTTTGGCTTGCTACGTCGACTTCCCTTGCATAGATTGGTTAGGATGTTACAAGGAAAACATGCCATGTTTCCTGAGTCTCTGGATGACTGGATCTTGTGGCTGTGTGGTCGATTTGTCTTGTTTGGATCACGCTAGGGTTGCACGCATGTACGGTCATGGTTGTTGAGTGTTGAATTTTGGTTGCCTAATTAGTTTATTAGGTGCTTCACCACATTGATTACCCCATGATAACAACTTAACATCAAGCCGGGCAGTAAGCAGTATTGCAGCGGCCGGGTCTGTGTCTAAGGTCGAGTGATATTTTCTTACGTCTATCTCGATTCGGAATAAAGCGCAAGTTGTAATTTTCAATAAACTAATTTTTGCGCTTTTAAAAAATCAACTTAGATGTAAGAAAATCTTAGATAATGCAGAAATAGTGTAACTACAAGTACGGAAGTACAACTAATTAAGGATGCACGCGCGCTAGCAGGGGCGTACCTAGGTTCAGCCAGCAGGGTCATATTGTCAGAGGACACCGGACCCAAAGCCTTTCTTTTGATACATTACATATATTTATAGTGACAGACACCCTAACTTTATGCATATGATCTACTGTTTTAATCAACCACGTAGAGCTAGCTTCGGGATCTACTGTTTTAATCAACCACGTAGAGCTAGCCTCTTTCTGATTAACCCACTCAAATAATCTACTAGTACTACTAGTGCAAGATGGATCAGATTGTGGCTGTCAATCCATCATGGTATTCACAACCATGCATGCATGACATGCACGTACAGTACTATACTCACTCCGTTCCAAATTAATTGACTTGGTTTTGTCCAAATATGGATGTATCTATATTTGTTTAATGTCTAGATACATACATGTGTAACAAAATGTGTGTCAATTAAATCCGAACGGAGGGAGTACTAAATTAATCTCCTGACTAAATTTGGTTGTTAAGAAAAGCGTACCCTTGGCCCTAGCTCATGACCTTTCCACACAACAAAGTGCACGAGACTATCCAAAGCTCCATGGGCTCAGGGGTGACGTGCACATGCTAGCTATACTAGCTTAGAACTAAATATTTAGCTCTTGATTTGGTTGTGACCATTTAACTTAAGAACTAGCCCTAGCTACCTTTGTCACACATGCTAGCTATACAGCCGAGTTGTCAGCATTTCCACGGCACATGCATGCTAGATTAGTGTGTTTTGTTTGCTAGGCTGGCTAGCATCGGGCAACAGCAGGAAGAGGAGGGGTTCTGTGGATTCATGATGATGGGGCAAACGACCTGTGTCCTTTGCCGTTTTCTCGCTGCGTATCCATCGGTCAGCAGTGCCCAAAAGGACACATGGGACACCCCCATTCATTGGGCAATCACGCCCTCCTCGCGCTCCCAGTATGCCAACTGCTCACCACAATAAGTAGTATTTCTTCCCAATCCTGAATCAAATCCCAATCATCTCTCAGCGAGAATAAACGAAATGCTTGTAGTAAAAAAAATGAGCTGGGCCTAGGAGGAACTAGGGACCAGATTTTCAATAGTAGGAGGTGAGGCTCGAACCCTGGCTAGCAAATGCTTGTAGTAGGACCTTCGATTCATCACAGGGATCATTACGGTTACTAGTACTCTCTCCGTTCCAAATTAGATGACTTCCATTTGTCAAAAAGTGAATGTATCTAGACATGTTACAAGTACAGATACATCCACATTTTAACAAATGGAATTCATCTAATTTAGAACGGAGGGAGTAGCTAGCTAGCTAATGCTAGTTCGCGTTAGATCGGTGGACTAAACTAGCTTTGTGAAATGCTATGATGATGCTGATTTGGAGAAGATCAGATGCCAAAACACATCATGTGATCTTATCGATCGAGCAGGGCTGAGCATATTCCAAACCTTGGACGGCAAGGTATGTACGTCGCCGGCCAGCTTGGCCAAAAAATAAGAAAAATAGGTGAAGAAATCGCCTTTCATCTAAATAAAGATTCTAGCTAGGGCGAAGAGGTAGGCATCGCTCTTTTGCGAGATGCGAAAACCCTTCACGCGGTCTCACATGCATGCCAGTCACCAACGTGAAGAGAGATTTCTTACTTTTATTTGGACTCAGCGTATATGACGCAAATAGTCAAAATAGTATCCCTTTACGCAAAGTAGTACGTATCTTTTTACATGCAATTAAAATAAAAGGATTGGGCATAAGTCAAATGATATTACTAATGTTTATCTTGCGAAATTCTTTGATTTATTTAGTAGTACATGTTTGGTTCGCAGGATTACGAAAACAGAGGAATGGGGAAAAATATAGGAAAAGATAGCAATGCAAGTACAAAAACATACTAGGATCTCATTTCTCTTGTCTTCACTCTGTCCGTGATGCTTGACCTCAGTGCAGCATTACAGAGGTGCTAGTGCAATGATACAGACCGACAGGAATCTAGCGTGTGGAATTCAGCGTTTTTGTTTTCCATTCTTTTTGAATTTTAAGGCCGTCGTATCTGCCACCCGATTAGATAGATAGAATGTTTATGTACAATGTCATTTGCCTAAGCAAGAGTATCACCGAAAACAAAACAAAACAAAAAACAAGAGTCAATCTCCCGGGTCGTGCCCATGGGCGAGAGCCCGCTGCTCAATCTCCTCCCACACAAGGTGTGCCACCATGATCGGTTGCATAGCCGTGTTTCGAAAAACCCTCATATTCCTCTCTTTCCAACAGCCCCACATGGCGTAGACGAACGCCCCGCTCGCCTCCCGCCTCTTCTCCTTCGGTATCCCGGCGAGCATGCCATTCCACCAAGCATCAATGCTGTGTCCCAAAACTGGTGGCGGCATCCCAATGGAGCCCTTCCAACTGAAGATGTGCTCTCTCACCTCCTTCGAGAAACTGCAATCGAGAAGAAGGTGCTGCACTGTTTCGGGATGGCATCGGCAAAGCTTGCAAATGGGGTCATGTGGCCAACCTCTAATCGCCAAATTGTCCGCGGTGAGGATCTTGCCGTGCAGCACCAACCAAGCAAAGAAACGACACTTCGGTTCCGCCTTGGCCTTCTAGAGCTTTGCGGCACGGAAGGGAGGACATGAGCCTGTAAACTAGCACCGGTATGCCGAGGCCGCCGTGTATTCCCCGGAAGCGGTCCATCTCCACGCTATGGCATCCGGTTGTGGCAGCAATTGCACTCCTTGCATGATTGCCCACAACAACGTAAACTGCTGCAGCTGCTCCGAGGAAGTGATATGGAACAGCGCCTTAATCCAATTGTTTGCTTGTATTTCCTTCTGGACAGTGCGGAACTTTCTCGTTGTTATGTCGTAAAGCTGAGGAAACTGAAGCTTGAGTGGGCCTCCTGGCAGCCAACGGTCTTGCCAAAAAAGGCACCTTGCTCCATCTCCAAGCGTGACATCGGTGGAGCACCGAAACAACGCCATATCCGCAGCGTCGCAAGGCAGCGGCATACCTTGCCATGGCCGCTCCTGATCCTTCCACGCAAACCATGGCCACCTGAGCCGCAGCGCGCGGCCAAACTTTTCTACATCAAAAACTCCTAGACCGCCCAACTCCTTTGGGCGGCAGACAGTTCCCCAGTTCACCAACGAGACCGGACGAGCACCGGGCGCGGCACCTGACTTCATCCAGAGGAAAGCTCTTTTAATCTTCTCAATTCTCCGGATGATCCATTTTGGCAACTTCATAACAGCAAGGTGATATATGACGGTGGCCGTGAGTACCGCACGGCATAGGAGCACCCGTCCAGCCCGCGTGAAGTGCTTGCCCCACCATCCCGCAAGCTTTGCACCTAGCTTATCGATGAGCGGCCGAAAATGGATGCCTTCAATCTCGAGTGGTGCAGCGGGAGACCAAGATAGACACACGGAAAGGTGCCTCGCTTAGCCGGGAAGATCTGAAGAGCAGCGGTGATTTGCGCCTCAGTGCACTGTATTGGGAAAGCCTCGGACTTTGCAAGATTTGTACACAACCCACTAGCCTTGCCGAACACCTCCAGGAGCAAACAAACCACTCTCATATCCTGTGGATCAGGGCCAACGAAAATGCCCGCATCATCCGCATAAAGAGACACTGCAAACCGCACGGGCCGCTCCCGTATCGGCCGGAGCATGCCCGACTCCGCAGCGCGACGGAAAAGGTGATGTAGCGGTCAATTGCCAGGATGAATAGCATCGGTGATATTGGGTCGCCTTGTCGGAGGCCTCGAGCATGCCGGATGGCCGGACCTTGTTTTCCATTCCTTTTCATCCTAAACAAGCATTTTCTTTCTGTTTGTTTATCGTGTTCCATCCCAGACCAGGCTTGGTGAAAGTGTGTTGTGATGGGGACGCTAGCTAGAGGCTCACATAGCTAGCAACTGCTTTTGGAAAGCTTATATGATGAGTACGTATCGATCGGGTATATTTGCCTTGACCACACGATAAAGACTTATCTATAGAGAGAGATACCTCTTTTGCTTTTGGGTGCAAGACAATATAATTCGATGATGAAATACTTGTCTGCTATTTTCTTATTGCCAGGTGTAAGCATTTCCACCCGCACCCCCTAAATTTTGTACAACGCATCCCAAAATGTGTCCGGTTTGAATAGTGTCATACACATGTCCGGGAATAGGGGTGCTGCCCCAGCAGCGTCCGCCAAACCAAATTTAAAAAATGATAACAAAATTTAGCAAAAAGAAGAAAATTTCATTCAAACTTTGTTATATACAACAAGATTTTTGAATAAATTTAAATAGGTGTCGCTAGCACCCGTAAACCTTTGTCCTCGTCCTCGACCGCGAGGTCGTCCCATTTTACTCATTACCGTCATCATCGTCGAGGCAGATGACCGTGGAGGAGGAGGCGTCACAAGAGGATGAGCATACGTCCCACTGCGCGATGTGCGAGGTGAAAACACCGCCGCCATGAGAGAAAAAGGCCAGCTGCGCCGAGAGCTCGATGGCCTTCATGAAGTCCGACAACTCCTGCTCGATCTCGATGGCCGACGGCATCAAAACCCAGTTGATGTCGGGAAGTCGCCGCCATGCGTGTTGTCGCACAGTCGCAACGGCACCACTCAAGTAGGTGGTGCCTCCTTCACCTCCTGCTTCGGTCGACGGAGGTACATCTGATCGCATGGTGGGGAACGTCGTGTCGGGAAATCACAGATCACCTGTCCACCTCGTGGCGCGCGGAGATCCGGTTACACAAGTCGCGAATGACGACGCCACCACTACCTCGTGGCGCGCGGAGATCCGGAGATCCAGCAGCAGCCGCAAGGAGATGTGCTCGCGGACAGCCGCAATGGCGTTGTCTACCGTGTGATCGGTCGTCTCATGTCTGCCACCATGCGTGATATGCGCTTGGCATTGAACCGCATAGGCTGCACGAGCCATCGTCACGCCCGCGTGTGAAGCCCCATACCCAACCGCCCCAAGAGTTCTCGGAATTGGAGGAGAAGGCTCACTCCTCCGGTAACATCCTTCAGAGTTGTCAGCATAAAACTACCACTTTTCTAGCAAAATGCCTATTTTGGTATCACTTTTGTTTTGAACCGTAGAGAACCACCCGATATTTCGAGCGCTCTCTCAAAAAACCCAAATCCGACACAGATGACAAAATGACACCGAAACCGACAGTGGGCCCCACTTCTCAGTGCAATAAAAAAACATGAGAAAAGAAATTGTTGGGTGAGGTGAACTGTGGGACCCACATATCAGCCCAATAAAAAAATCATAAAATCTAAAAGATAGAAAAATAATTGCCAATGATCAGGTGCTGCGGGTGTCACCGACGGCGACCGAATCCGCGACGGCGGACGTGGAAGCGAACTTGCCCTTGGCCAGGAACGTGGTCGCTGATGGCCACAGCGGTGCAGAGCGTGCCGTCAACTCCATCCTCTCGGATTAAGGCTGCATCAACCTCGACACTGCTGATTGTTGTTCAAAAAAGACACTGCTGATCTGCGCCGTCTCCCATACAAATGCGATGCTCCCTTCAATCCTTTCCTTTTCCTCGTCCGCTTGCCCATGTCGCTCGGCCCGGGGACGTTTGTCTCTTCCGCCGAGAATCTCTGGGAAGCCATGACAAGAAGTAATTAACCAATGGAGTACTGCTTTTACAGTAGTTAGTGGCGCAGCAGTTGGCATACATGCAGGTGGCAGCTCTCCTCTTACCTCTCCCTCGTGCTCCTTCAATTCATGGGATGTCCCTCCATCCGGAGAAGACGAGGCTAGCTTACTCTCAGATCTCTGTCTCTCTTCATTTCTTCTGTCTTGGCCCTCTGCTCCCGCTCCCATTCATTCATCTGTTCATGGCTATTATGGTCATGGCAGCAGGCCGGTACCTCGTGTATGTGATCGTTGGGAAATCAGTGGATTTGGTTGCGCGGCAGAATCGATCATGCGTGCCGTCGGATCCACGAGCACGAATCGTGCGGTCTTTTTTTGACTCCATCTCAGCTCTGACAGACTGACAGTCTCCGGTTAATCTATCCATAATCTCACTCCCTTCTATGCGCGCGTCTTTACCTAGTGGTTTACGACTTTCCGTATGGATTCGGAGCAGTACAATTAGCATATGTTTTGACCCATAATAATGGCACTGTTTGGCAAAGCTCGCTGAATCTATCTCGAAAGAATAGGCCATGAATCGATGGGGGATATAGTACTAGCTAGTTGTATCATGGACGAGATACTACCATTAAAGAATTTACTGTGCGAGAGATCGCGATTTCACATGTTGAGAGGGAAGGGGTCTAAACGACTAAACATCTTATATCAAAATGCGGAGACTGGGCGAAAGATGAAGAAAAATGAAAGCATCGACGCGTTTTACGAGCCGTGGAGAATAATAGCCAAAAGAGATGGATCGATCAAGTGCTTTTGATGATCGAACTGAATACAAAGCAAACACCCACACCAAAGTAGTAAGTTCCACACTACTTTAAGGATGCTCAAGAGCATGATCTGTCACACTACTAGGACTGTAGTCCATCTGAGTAACTTTTAAGGATTCTCTTCCACCTAGCCACCCTACTATTAATACTCGAGTTGACTGTCCTAAACTAGTTCCCAGATAGGCTGGGGCTTCACCCCATTTCGAAGAAAAAGACTAGTTCCCAGATAGGTACAGCAGTTCATGCGTGATTCATATGCTCCGAAATGCTTTCATTGGGGATTGAGGAATTCGTATTTTGGCATGACAAGCATCATTTCTTAAGTAAACATTCCTAGACACACGTAAGCATTTATTGGCATAAAGGAAAGATACAGGTAAGAAACTACTCCCTCTGTTTTTATCTACCGAGTAAATTCTAATTTTTACGCTCAAGTTTGATTAAAAAATACGCTAATTACCTCTTTTAGCAAGTTTTTATCACAATTATCCTATTTAGCAGAAGTTGTGCCGATTTTTACGCATTTTAAAAGTTTACAAGCGCTTGGACAGGTGGGTCCCAACCGTCTGTTACGTCTTGCATGCCAAAGTTATTGTCTTTCTTTGTTTGGTGGAAATATATTCATGAAGAAAAATCCATTTGTATTGTTCAGCAAATTTAGCACACTATATTTTATGCATAACTGCTGCCAACGTAATGGAGGGACCATTTTGTTTTGCATGATTCAACATGTGTGATATACAGGAAAAAAAGAAAATTAATCGATGCAAGCAAGTAACGCTTTGTAGAAGCATCACCTTATGTTGCTTTTTCTTCAAGATGTTCTACATTGCTCAAAAGAAGCATCAACGACGAGCCTAAGGGAAAATAAGACAAACAAATCTAAACAACGTGGGGACAAATAGGGCGCTAAATCATATACTAGAGGAGACTCCATTTTCGTACCTACCCTGCCGCTCGGAGCGTTCTAAGTCGTCATGCAGTCTCCGAACAAACGTGATTTCCTGATTTCTGCTATATATTGGCTGGGTCTCTCATGGGTTAGGGAGAGTTTTGTGCAATAAAATTTAATTGAACCCGTTGAAAAACCATAGTCATAATGTTCACAAAATTTTACAAGAGGAAAAAATGGCAAACTTTTGCTGTATTGAGGATGAAAATATCTTGTAAAAATAACAAACCAGAGGACAAAAACATGAATTTACTGTACAAAAATTACCAAGTATATATGAAAGGAATCCTCATCTATAATGTCAAATGTATAATACAAAATAATATTTCATAGTTATGGTAATACTAAATTTATGTTAAAGATATTGATATTTTTGTCCTATATATTTAGTCAAATTTTACAAATTTCGATTTCGATGAAAATCAGAACACAATATAATTGCGAACGGAGGAAGTAAGCATCTCCGTATATTTGTAAGATGTAGTGTTCATTTCCTTGAAAATTTCTAGTATACGCTGCAAAGGCCAAACAGAAAAAAAAATTCCAGACGCAGTAAGCATGTCGGTGAATTCGTCAACAGGATCTGGCGGTGAAACCTGAGGCTGGGTATCTCTGATCCACCGGTCAATCCATCCACATCCTGGCCGTACAAGCCATGCACGTGGGGCCCAGATCGACTTGGCACTGCAGCTGCATGGCCCGTCTCGTAGTCACGACAGCTACCTCGCCTTCCTTTCCTCGTGACCCTCTCCGTCCTTCTCTCTCTCTCTTGATGGTGGCCATGCTTGGAAGAGGTCAGGTGAGATGAGATGAGAAGCTGCCAAGGTTCATTCCGTTTCCATGGCATGCAGGCAATGGCCACCATTTGAAAGCTCTGCCGTGTACCTCGATGCATCCTGCATCGAATGATTCGGCTTTTTTGTATTTTCTCGTTTTAGTTATAGTCTATTTGATACACGCGTTTGGCTCGCGTTAGAGTAATTTAAATAGTGGTATTGCTTAGGTGATGAGATCTTGCCTTCGTCCACACACCGGCCGGTTATGATTTGTTCATAAACCACCTCAATATACATACATTTCGTGCCTTTAACTGGTTTCCCATGATTAATAAGTGATTATATTTATCCTACGGCATTGTTAATCAGTATCAGTACTATGATTGCTGCCTGAGGAGATCAGCTGACACATGCATGCATTCTGCCTTTCCCTACCTTTTTTCTGTGTGGTTATTGTTTCCTTTGTTTTTCAGATTTTGCTTTGTCCTTTATATAAGGTGACTGGAGAGTGATGGCTGACCTTCTGATATATATATGTCCCTTTGGCTAGCTACGTCGACTTTCGTCCTTGCATAAGTTAGTTAGGATATTAGAAGAAAAAATTGCCATTTTCCCTAAACTCTCGATTCTGTGTGGTCGATTTGTCTGGTTTTGAACGAGTCGAGCTAGGGTTGCATGCATGTACGGTCATGGTCGTTGAGTGTTGAATTTTGATTGCCTAATTAGTTTGAGTGCCTTTCCCCGCTGATTAACCCACGATGGCAACTTAACATCACGCTGGGACTGCCGACCAGTATTGTAGCGGATCGGTTTGCGGCCAAGTCGAGTGAGCTCAATGTGAGAAATGGATCTGGAAAAGAAGATAATACGCCTATCTCGATTCTAAAGAACGTGTAAGCAGCAATTTTCAGTAAACTATTTTGTACAGTTTTCAACAATTTACTTGGACGTAAGAAAATTTCAGATAATTTAGGATTAAGGACGCTACAAGTATAACTAATTAATGATGTAAGAGTGCTTCTAGGTAATGAAAACATGTTTATCGTTTTGACATCTCCATCGCCACCAATCTTAGTCCTAATCATGCATGCATGTATACTTCTTTAATTTTGTTAACGCTACTCATGCATGTAGGCAAAGGCAACCAACTAGTACCACAGTTACGGACTAATATGTCAACGAGTACAAGTAGCTAGTGTGTTTAGTTTGAACAAAAGATCGTCAAAACAAAGGCGCGAAATAAAAGTGTATGAACGTGTATCCATTATTTCCTTTCACTTTCCTACGACTAGCATAGTAGAGTACATCGTGGCTCATTCTCGCTTTAGTCCAGCACATCGCATCGGGATCGATAGTGGTAAAGCCATCGAGATGAGGCGCAGAGAATCCCGGCCGGCTCCGCTCTCTCTACTTGATCTAATCAGTAATCAAGGACACACTAATAGATAATCTAGTAGTGCAAGATGGATCGGATTGTGACCGTCATCATGCTATTCACTACCATGCATGCAGGACACGTACGTACTTAAAGTTCCAATTTAATTAACTTGCTATCCACCACATGTGGGATATATCCACATTTAGTGCATAGCAAGTCAATTAAATCGGTACGGAGGGAGTAGCTGTTAAGAAAGCATACCCTCGGCCGGCTTAAGGCCCTAGCTCGTGACCTTTCCACACAACAAAGTGCACAAGTCTATCCAAAGCTCCATGGGGGGTCAGGGGTGACGTGCACATGCTAGCTATAGCTTAGAAATGACCATTTCTTTCATAGATAGAGAGAAACTAAACTTGTGATTTGGTTGTGACTATTTAATTAATTAATACCTAACCCTGGCCACGACAACCTTTGTGTGTAGTTTGTCCTAAATAGCCCAAACAAATTTTCAGTCACTAATGGCCTCTCTGAAACTTTGAACTGAATATGACTCCTCCGAAAAACGCCATTCAAAATGGTGTATTCGGACATATATACGAGCCATTTACATTAGCGTTTTTGGAGCTGCGAAATGCAAAAAAGGCCAAGTCATTTCAGATCCATGTGCGTTGGCGTAATTTTTTTTAGAGCCTCTGAGATTCTTGTCAGATCCAGGATTCGCCATTCGCTTTGATATTTTCAGAGCCTCTAGGTTTTAGATAAGCATTCGCAATGGTTGTTTCAAATGAATTAACCATTTTCGGCTAAGTTTGGCCCACAAAAACGAACTGGCGAAATTTCTGGGTAGTGGCCAAACTCAATTAAAAGTTTTCTTAGAGGTTATTAATGGCGGAAGATAATTAAAGGTCCATTAGGACAAATTGTACGACCTTTGTCACACACGACCAACACACAGTTGTCAGCAGTTGCACAGCACACGCATGCTAGATTAGTGTTTGGTTTGCTAGGCTGGCTAGTATCGGGTCACGGAAGGGCACACGAGGATGAAAATGATATTTACAAGGGCATAGGGCGCCCTTGGGAAATCTGGGCCGTCCGTTCGGACATCCGACGGCCCAGATTCGCCGCTGACTGCGGACAAATCAACGACGAATCTGGGCCGTCGGATGCCCGAAACGGACGGCCCAGATTTTCCAAGGGCGCCCTATGCCCTTGTAAATGATGATGGCGGAGTGTCCTTTGCCGTTTTCTTATTTCGCTGCGTATCCATCCGTCAGCAGTACCCAAAAGGACACATCCATAGGACACCCCCATTCATTGGGCAATCACGTCCTCCTCGCCACCCCCAAATCCCAACTGCTCACCCTCTCTCTCCACAACAAGTATCAAATCTCAATCCTCTTATAACCGAGATTAAATACAGTAGTAGGACCTTCGATTCATCACGGTCATCATTACGGTTACTAGTATAGCTAGCTAGTGCTGGTTCGCGTCAGATCGTTGGTCGGAACTAGCTTTGTCAAATTCTATATGATCATGCTAATTAAGGTGGAGAAGATCAATCGCGTGGTACACGTGATAAGCTACCCCAAACAAAACAAAACAAAAGGTGGAGAAGATCAGATGCCAAAACACATCATGTGATGTTATCGACCGAGCAGGGTTGAGCGAGCATATATTCCAAACCTTGGACGGCAAGGTACGTACTCGGCTTGAGAAATGGTGAAGAAATCGCCTTTCATCCGAAGATTCTCTTTCGTTAGATGCGAAAACCCTTCACGCGTTTTATCATGCATGCCGGTCACCAAAGTGATGATAGATTTATTAGGTTATAAATTGGACTAGGCGTATATGACGCAGATAGTCAAATAATAGTCTCCCTTTATTACATAGAAAAAGACACATGGTTATATGTGTACCTTTTGCATGCATAGATTAAATGGATTGAGCCAATGGAAAAGTTATACTACAGTAATTTATCATGCAAAATTCTCTGAATATTTACATGTTTACTATTCTTTACGCATGGTACGAGCAAAAGTTACAGTTCATATCATTAGAGAATATGAAAAGTCAAACTTTTTCCTTCAAGCTCTAGATCCGAACGAGAGCACCTCCTTTCCGCCACCATATCAGCATAGAGGATCGAAATGGCCCAAGATCGAAGCTCTGTTGAGCTTATTGACCAAACTTTCGCCAAATCCAGCCTCCTCCTTCACTCTCCGCCATGAAGAACAGCGTGAGAAGCACCATGGCCACACCACTCAGGAATCGGCCAAGAGAGGCTTCTAAAAGACAACATCGTGCCAAACGCAGCTAGGGCCAAACTTGACCTAGACTACAACTACTATCCACAGGAGCGATCTTGGCTCCTCTCACATCCCCACTCCAGATGGTGACGACACCGGAGGGAGGAGAGAGAAGAGGGGAGGAGACGAGAATGAAGAGGATCGGGCGAAGGGAAAAAGGAGAGGAGAGGAGAAAGCATCCAAATTTGATTCCCCCTGAACTAAAAATTATCTTGAAAACGAATTATCGTGCATGCATGTAATTAAATTATTTAAAACCTTCACACAGAAACTTTTTTTCTCTTTTACAAGAATCAATCCTACATGATTTTCCTCTTGAGATTCTCCGGGAGAAATTACAAAAAACACCACATAGAGAAAATGTTATGAACGTTTCAATAAAAAAACACACCACTTTTGATGCATTTTGGTGTGTATTTGTCGATATTTCTCCAATTATGATGGTTCTTGTTGCAATTTACTCATTGTCCAAAGAATAGCCGTGGATTATGACTAGCCGCCCCCAGCCCGGGCAGTGTGTGAACATGTGTAGACATTTGAAAAGCCTCTTGTTTACGCGTGTAAAAAAAGGCATGAATTATGACTACTCGCGATTCCGCTGCTAATGATCTCCTTTGAACTCATTAGCCCGTCACCCTGCACCACAGACCAGAACCAATCTCCATGATGACCACGCATCGGAAGTTGGGTGACCATATCCTACAGATCTTAGCCGCTACCAGGCTTATTCAAGCACCCGCCGGTAGATCCACCTCCCCATCACGTTGTCCACCGCGAGGAAGAATGACGAAGGGGAGCTTCTCCTCGTCTTGGCCGCTGCACGAACTCGGCCTCAGCAAGCGCGAGAGGGAGCAGAAACGCCATACCGCCACATCGCATGCTAGCAAAGGCCACTATTAAAGCTACTATATATAGAGGACCAGACCCCCCCCCCCCCCCCCCCCCCCCCC